>JAULUF010000055.1:29705000-29927500 GCA_031834385.1 Semotilus atromaculatus
AGTTTTTGTGGGAACCTAGCCACAACAGCAATTGTATCATTTGGTTAGCAAACTTTCTGGAACCCAAGCTTCTATAGACCTTATTCACAGCAGCGCCATCTTTGATTTTTAACAGGAATGAAAGCGAGGCTGTGAGGGATAGACCTCCATCTCTTCAGTGGGTTGTACTGCTATTAAGTGTGTTTGTGGATTGTTCTGCTGACGAAACCATGCAAAAATATGTTTCTGAGAAATTCCAGTAGACCAAATAATCCAGACAATATGATCCATTTAAAATTATAAGTGATCTAGGAGCTTTATACAGCTTTTTACAGCGGATCCCATTGAAAACACAGCAAGTCTATTAAAGTCTCACAGCCTCACTTTTATACCTGTCATGGCGCTGGTCAGAATAAGGTCTATTGGTTTGCTTCCAATTCACACAACCAATCTGAACCTCTACTCACCATGTACTAACTCTGGCAGCCACTTATAGTCTAATGCTGCATTCCAGGCAGGTTTTTGAGCACGTAAATCACGACTTCAAACTACGACTCACGACTTTGTAGAGTTCCAAGCCAGTCACGCCAAACTACCTGAGCGCAAGGCATTGTGGTAGCTAGATGTAAACAAACCGAATGCGCATTTGTAATAATTTCTGTCGCCAAAGGTGCTTACTCCTTGTTTATTTGAGGGAAATGGAGGAGGAAAAACGGCGCATAAGGCAAGATAAGCTGTTATAGCCTACCTTTTATTTTACTTTATTATATTTGGAAATGTATTTGGTATTATTATCATTATTATTATATTATTATTAATTTGTCTGCAACGTTATATTCTCCTGATGTTACATCTGACACCGACGCTCCGAAGCTTGCTTCAAACTCGAACGGTCCTTGCAATGAACCACTGCTTCGGAGCGTGTATCATTACGTCACTAGTCACGTGAAAATGACGTCTGAAGCACACACTGGTTCACACCTGTAGTGAACCACCCGACTGCTTTGACAGCCCAATCCAGTATTGACAGGTTTGAAACATGGCTGCTGTATTTCTTATAAAAGTTAAGCCAAACCATGGCAACACCGTGGGTTGTAGTAGTGGGTGTTTGGATACGTTACACGTAATAAACGGGGCGTTAACATATAAGCCTATTGCATTTAATGGTTGTCAGCTTTGTTGCAAATTTCAAACGGGATCAGAAAATAATTATTTTCTCTCATTCACTTGCATTGACGCTTTTTCAACCTAGAGGTCCACTTGGAGTTTTACGGATGGGCGGGACTTACCAGCTCTATAACCAGTTTCAGTGCAGCTTCAAAGGGCTTTAAACGATACCAGACGATGAATAAGGGTCTTATCTTGCGAAACGATCGGTCATTTCAAAAACAAAAAAAAAAGTTTAAGTTTTATAAGCACAAATGCTCGCCTTGCTCTGTACTGTGATGCGCGTTCGCGACGTCATCGTAATACGTAATTACGTGGAAAGGTCACGCTTCTGTCCTGACGAAAATTTTCTTTTAGCCTTTTTAAAATTAAAACACCCAGGATACGCACACGAAATGGGCATTTTAAACGATAAACTGACACAAAGACATTTGAATATGTGTATGGTCCTCCTTCGTCACATTTGTAAACACTGACTCGGTACTTCCGCCTACACGTGCCGTGACCTTTCCACGTAATTGCGTATTACGTGAGTCACTAACGTGCTGTTACGCGCATCACAGTACAGAGCAAGGCGAGCATTTGTGCTTATAAAACGTAAACTTTTTTATTTGTTTTTGAAATGACCGATCGTTTCGCTAGATAAGACCCTTATTCATCGTCTGGTATCATTTATCGTCTGGTAAGCTGCACTGAAACTGTCATTTTGAACTTGAACTGTTTGGTTCCCAATGAAGTCCATCCATTATATGGAGAAAAATCCTGGAATCTTTTCATCAAAAACCTTAATTTCTTTTCAACTGAAGAAAGAAAGACATGGACATCTTGGATGACATGGGGGTGAGTAAATTATCAGCAAAAGTTTTTTTTAAAAGTGAACTAATCCTTTAAGCCCCATTAGACAGCCCCCCGCTCCGCCCCTGGCGCCCAGGAGGTTTCAGTTTCCAGCGGATGGATTACCCCTTGCTTACCATAGACATCGTATAGTATGATGTTTATGTTGCTTACTACCACGACTAGGAAATCTCGTGACAGCTGTCTCGGACTTTTTCTAAACTTCATAAGCCTTTCAGGGATCTTCGCCGTGACGTCACGATGCGGTTACATGCGCTCTGGTTGGCAAAAAGAAAAGTAATGGCTTGCTGCGCAGCGCAAACACAGAAGACAAATGGTTGTATCGTGCTGTGAGATCGGCTGTGTTAACAGGTTCGATAAGAGTAACCTTCTACCGCGTACCTAAACAGCTTGAATAAAGAAGATAGTTGTGGATTTCTGCAATTAGGCGTCTAGAATGGGTACACATTTAAACCCAGATATCACCATGATAAGTACTGACTTGATTACATCAAGACAAACAAAAAATGTATTACAAGTTTTTTTTTTTATTGTTTGTTATTAACATTTGTTATTAACATTATTAACATTTGTTGTTAACAGTTATTAACATTATTAACATTTGTTGTTAACATAGAAACGGTGCCTAATCTAATCACGTATGTACTAATTTGCATAAATACCCAAACAGATCTAAACATTGGGTATAGCCAGGTGAAAATGTCTTGTTGAATCTTCTTGACACCTTACAGTAAAATACCTAATGTTAAGGTCTGAACGGAACCCATTCAGGCTACCCATGAACATTAATACATGGAGGCTGGAAGAAGTACTTTAGAAACCAAACCAGCCTTTATTAATTTGTATTTGTATAAGACAAAAGGGTAAAATAAAAAGTGGCTGGATCAAAAAATCAAATTACGTACACAATGCACGACTAGAGAATTTCATCTTCATTCTCTTCACAGGCCATCTGCATTGAGTTTGGTTCTTTCTGCCAACCAGTTCGCGGCCACGCCCATATCGTGACGTCACATTTAACTCCGGCGAACATCCCTATTCCGAAGAAGTGTTTGCCTTGTATCCGAACAACGAACAACTATGAGGATTTCATCAAAGCTCATTCGAAACCTGGAATCGCCTAGAAACGGTAAATCAACAAACCATAGGCTACAGATAATTAAACCGTACTGATAAAAAATATTATTTGTGATGATCCTGAGTGATGGAGATATGTATATTATAATTTTAAGTTAAGCCTAACTGTCATCCAGTTCGTTTAATTTGTATGCAGTAGCCTGCAGATTATTTACATGCTACAATGTGTGACTTCTTTTAAAGGACATGATGTCATGTGGGAAACTAATATTCATTCGAAGATTGTTGAGATAGAATATGATTGTATGTCTGAACCGTTCACAAAACCATACTTGTCACTGGTAAGTTTTCATCACGAAACAATGTATATAAAATCAACAATGCACTTCTGGGTTCAACTTATTTTTATACGCTACTGAATATTTCTGTCACACTGTATGTGTAATTTTCTAATAGGTAGGCCTAATCAAGAGGATGATAATGCTTACATTAGGAATAGGATCATCAAAGGTAAAATTTCATCTTTAAAATTACTCAGGTTAATTTGTTAAATTAGCCTAGAAATACAATCTTTATCATGACTACTATGTTTTGAAGGACAAATCATACATGGACAAGCCTGTCACTTAATGATGTCTTTGTATCCACACAGAAACAAACAATGACCTTGGACACTTTTAAACACATTTTAACAGACCTGGCAACACAGCTAGATAGAGTCACAACACAGGTACATTACTAATTGTTACTGTTGGTATGTTTGTGTCAGACATTTTATCCAATCAGATCATCTCTTGTCTTGAAATGCCTTAATCCCTGTCTCATTTCAAAGCCTGCATAAGTCAATGATGATGCCTTATTTCAGTAAAGTAACCATTACATTCTATAGTCATAATGAAATCACAACAATTTACGCTTCACAAGTTATAAAGGTAAATTTATAATGGTTAGACTTCTTTTGTGAAATAAGACATCCTACCCTGATGACACATGCGGCCGACAAATGCGCCTTTGAAATGACACAGCTAAATGATGAGCAAGTGATAGATCATCTATAATATATCATCTTTTGTCTAGACACTGAGTGAGTATTTTTGACCTCTGAGTATTTTTGTATTTCTATTATAGGTTTTTGGACAGTCCCAAGCTTACAATGTGGTGGATGACTTGAGTTTGGAGGAGTGTGAAGTTTTCATTGCCAGATGGTTTGAGGAGGTGAAGTGTTTGCGTGCAAAATACAGAAGCCACATAGGCAAGGTAAAAGTGACTCAATATCTGTTTGTAACTACACACTGGGTCCGAATTTAACGCCTTAGAAATTGATCAGGAAATAAAACGCTGATGGGCCTGTTACTTTGTCAGGAAATGCCAGTCTGTTGAATCTTGCATGACTCCCACAAAGATTAGATTCTAAAGAACTCCATGGTGAAATATTCCATTCCATTCCAATATTCCATGGAAGAAACACCAACACTTCATACCTACACTTTGTTTCCATATAATTTTGAATGTATTTAAATTGATGATCTGCATTTGTTAATCAGCTGCAAAATGTGGATATGTGCTCATTTTCTTCCATGAAGTAAAGGAGAACGAGAAGGAAACCAAATTAGTTCGGGTGTTTCAATAATTAGTCTCTTTGGTTCATAATCCTGTTGTAACCGCTTATAGTTTATGATATTTATAGCTATGGTCATATTGATGTCAATCTACTGCTGCTGGTGAACTCATAAAGGGCAGTGTGGTGTTTCATGTACTTGTGTCAACAGTATAAAATACAGAAAGCGATCAGAGGAACCATGATGAAACATTCATTCAAACCTAATGCCGTGAATAATCAATCAGTCTCTGATGTGGAGATATAAGACATGCATTATGCAAATGGCAAGTATTTCAGATACAACAAAAAGATTGTTAAAAGGTAGTTAATGTTTAAATATTTCTATTTCATCAGATTTCCAATGTTAAGAAATTCAGAAGGAGTCTGGAAGGTCTAAACACCAGAGATCATCAAGTTCAGAAACTGACAGAAGCTCATAATGATTTTAACTGGTTTATTTATATTTTGAAGTCACTTCCAAAGGTTAGTCATGATAAAAAAAACTTTATTACTTGATCATACTGTATTTTTAAGCCCATGCATATTAACGTTGATTTATCTGCCTCGTTATTTTTCTCTTTTTTGTTGTTGTTTGTTTAGTCCTCAGTGTGTCAAGAAGGATGTGCTAGAGTAGAGCTGTTGAATCTTTACAGACTGTGGAAGAAAGGGCAGCTGATCAGCATGCTTCCTATAATGGACTTTATCATGAAAACACTACTCAAGGAAAAGGTGTCATGCTGAGATCATGTTTCTCTTTTGTTTAGTTTTTTTGTTTATATGTTACTCCACCATTATAATCATCCACATGTGTAAATTTTTATAATCCTTGTTTCACTCAATTCCATTTCAAATATAACTTAAAGGAGCAGTATGTAAGAAATTTATTTAAATTAATCATACATTTTCCCTGATATGTCACTAGACATTAAGAAATCATGTTCATTTCAAATACTTATATCACTGACAACAGTAGTCCGGCCAGGATATTGTCATTTAAAAAGTGAAGTTGCAGCCCTCAACTGATGTTGATGTTGTCATGTTGTGTTTTGGTCTGATGCTCCAGCCTCCACCGATCTACCAATCACGAAGTCAATAGTGTTGCGGCATTCGGGTTGCCAGCTCTGCTCTAGTTACCACAGCTGCAGCTAATAACGTGTCGTAATCACAGCTGCAGCTAATAACGTGTCGTAATCGGATCCTGCAGCATATCTGGCAACCTTGAGTCAGTAATTTGAAAGTGATTGCAGTACCAGTTTTGGCCACAATCTTACATACTGCTCCTTTAACAATCAAAAGCAACTACTTTTATTGGGTGACTAGATCTTAGGGTCCTTCCTATTAGATTTGACTACCGTTTGAAAACCACTTCAAGTTTAAATATAGAACTGACCCTAACCCATCTGGAATTGCAGATGGTGGCATAGATGATCTATGTAAATAAATCTTGGTTTTTTCTATGACTAGGATTCCGTTTTGAAACAGAGGCTTCAACATAGATCAGCATTGATGGAAACAGGTGGGGATTTTGTATTTACATATGTATAATATTCACCTTAGAATGTGTGTGTGGTGTTTTTTGTAAGCATATATGGTAAGTTGTGCATTTATAAGAAAAGGGATAGAGATATCACTTTCTGTATGACATCACATTCCTGTAAAATTCCAAAACATGTAACTCCAATTACTTTATATTTCTAATTTCTAACTATTTGTAATTCTCCTTCTCTCCATTTTAGGTTCATGTGTACCATTGGAATTTAAACTACATCTTCTAAAAGATTTGATTATGAAATTCTCACTTCATCATTAATGTACCACCTTTGTGATCAAACTGAATGACAGCTCTCAAGGAATGGGAGCATGAGTGAGTCAAGAACCATCAAAAACAATAGTAACAAACCTAGTTTGCACAAAAACTGCTTGTAAGAACTATTCCATAGCTGCTGTGTAGCTAATGGGATGAGACAATAGACTGGAGTAAAATAATATTTGCATAAAAAGTCTGAATTTAGCTTACTTTATTTTTTTTATTTTATATGTTCAGAAAAAGAAAAATATGTTAATATGCAGCCACTGTACTGTACATATAAGAGCCACATGTGAATGTATGTATCGGTTTTGACAGTGTTTCTGCACTTTCAATTTCATTATTGATTCTTCAACATGGTTTCTTGTAAATAGCACCTATAATTTGTTAACCACCAAAGTATTCATGTATCGCAATGCAACAGGTCTAAACCGACAGTAACGTTAAAGGTCAGGCACTGATGAAAAGTTTACAGCTAGTAATTTGACAAATTAGACTAGAGTAAATCAAATGGGTCAGAAAATGTATTTTGATAGTGAATTGTGGAATATGAAGTGAATAACGAATGTTAATTGTCAATGCAAAATCACATGATGTATGAATAAATGAAAATATTTCGACACATTTGTTTACTTCATGTATGTGTTTTTGTTTTGTTTTTTGGCCTAGTTGTGTATCGAGGTACTTTCAGTTTCTCTTTTTGGGACTAAAAGGGGTTGTTCATTGGTTTCCAGGGTATTTTCAGAAGTTTTTAATTAAATAAAAAAAAAATTCAAGACGTTAGTAAAACATTGAGTTATAATATATTTGGCCACTAGAGGTCCTAGAAGTTTCGTTTCTCAGTGTTGTCCTGTGAATGCACTTTAATACATTTTCTGCAGATATAATTTAGTCTGTCTACATTTGAAAAGAAATTATGTCTCAGGTTAGGTGAAAAGCTTTATCCTGCACAACAGACAAACACAGGGCTCTTTAGTCATCACTCATTGTAGTATCTTTATTATCAGATAAAATCTTGACATATAAACCAGTAAAGGATCACTGTATCTGGTGAGAGGTATTGCACACAGCATAAAATTGTTATAAATCGTTTTTAAATGATACAGTCCATCTAAATATGGAACTAAATTATGGAACTATCACTTTAAAAAAAAAAAACTATTTTTAATGGACTTGAACATCATTGGTAGTAGCAATTCAGAACAACTCAAAAAAGGATGTGAATGTTATACACAAATTGGTGGATTTATAAACACTAACACAATTATTTCTATGGCCCAGGATCAGCATGTAACAATAAATGGCAAATGTATAGATAAACATAACTATTGAACATAACTGACAGATAAGGCATAAATTGAGAATGTGAGATTATTTACTCCTTGTCACTATCCCTGTGGATTTGTAATAAATTGCTAAAATCAAGACTGTAATTGTTTGTTGATGTTCTGTTTTTTTTTTGCCTGTATTCTTTAACCTACATTTTCTAGCTTCAAAACATAAATGTTTGACATTTAAAAAAAAAAAAAAAAAAAATTGTGTTAGGTTTTTTTTTAACAGCGAGAAATTAGCTACTTTTTAGAAAGTGGCTAATGTTTATATCTTTACCGTATAAGCTATTCGTATGATTTTAATTAGCTTTTAAGATTAACTTGTGTGAAAATAAAACAGGAGTTTTTCAAACTTGGATCTGGGACACCTAGGGTACCACAGAGGGTGCTAAGGGGGTTAATTTTGGGAAATAATATTTTTCTCAATTATTATAAATCCTTATGCATGAAAATACATAGCTGCCTTTATACTTCAGTATAAAGGGGAGCATCATTTGGCATCAAATTTCCTGATCTAGAAAACATGCATGTATGCTGGTCCACCTGATAATGTGACACTAGAGAAATTTGGAATCAAAGAATTTGATTAAGTTTCTGTTAGGTCAGTCATATAGTTAGATCATCTGACCTGGCTCTGCTGCTCCCTTTGCTAAGACGACTTAATGATCTTGTCTCCTCTGTTGTCTCTAGTTCCAGAGCTATAAGTGGAACATCCATTACCTCCTCTATGGCCTCCAAAGCTTTTGATTTTTCAGAACACTCCTCCTTCTCAGGGCCTCCAGTTTCCACAGAGTCTTCTTCTTTCTCATCCCACTCCCTAGAGCCTTTCGCCTCCTCTGGATCCTTCCCCAAAGTTTTCACCTGTACAGAGTCAACTGAAAGTCCTAGAGCTTTATCTAGAACTTCCTCATCTGTATTGAATGCAGTCTCAATCGGCCTATTCTCGTTTAGATTTTCTAAAACTTCATCCGTACCCATCCTTACATGTTCTAGAGCACAACTTATATCTGCATTCTCTAAATCCTCTAGAGCACCACCCTTTCCTATATTATCTACATCTTCTAAAGTTTCACCCACTCCTGTGTCTACTTCATCCCTTTGAACTCCATCCACTTCTGTATATTCTACATCCCCCTGAGCTTTGTCCTTTCCCAAATCCACTTCATCCCCAATTAGCTCTTTGTCAGATACATTTGACCCTACAACCTCCCCTAAAGCCTCAGACTCTTGTTCCCCCAAATCTCCAGCAATCTTCTCATCATGTAAAGTTTTTACCTCCTCTAAAATGTCCTCATTTACAAAAGGCTTAATCTCACAAAGTTCTCTCTCTTCATCAGACGCCCCAATTTCTTTCCCTTCCTCTACCACATAAGGTAAAGTCTCTTCTTCTCTTAACCCCTTGTCCTTATAGGTGTTATCCTCCTTTCCCCCAAATTCCTGTGAGATTTCATTCTCTTCGGCTGAAACGTTTTCCTCTTGTGTTGGCTTAGTATCTACCAAACTCTTTTTCACTGACTTTTCCTCAGTTGCCTCTCTACTGGCCAGTTCTCTTAGGTCTATATCCAGACTCTTCTCGAGTGATATTAAATATGTTTCCTCCACACTTTCTCCCTCTGATCGCTCCTCCAGTACTTCTGGTAAAGCTGTCTGAGTCTTTAAGCTGTCTACCTCATCTCTTTCCCGAAGTAGCTCCTCTGGTGGGAGCTCTGATAGTGTCTCTGTGACCTGAATGAAGGAGGGTCGAGTCTCATCGCAATTTATTGTCTCCTCTACAGGTGGAGCTGTTGGCATAACCGCCTCCTGACTCCTTTTCTGCTCCTTCTCCAGTAGAGGTGAGAAGAACTGTCCCTCTTCCATACCGACCTCAGCTAGTGGATATATGTGTGCAACCTCGTCTATCTTCTCCTCTTCAAGGTGCCTATAGCCTTTGCGTTTTTGGACAGGGGTGTTTAAGAGAAATGGTAAGCTTCTCTCCGGTGGTCCAAGAGGTTCCAACTGTGCAGGAGCGGGTCGATGGAACACAAAGCGGATCTTCTTCAAGCCAAGGTGGCTGATCTCCACAAAGTTGAGGAACAATGAAACGCAAGCAACTGCCAGCATGAAAATTATGAAGATAGTCTTTTCGGTGGGACGGGAGACATAGCAGTCCACCGTGTTGGGGCACGGCCAACGACTGCACTGGTACAGTGGCAGGATGCGGAACCCGTAGAGGAAGTATTGTCCGACCACGAAGCCTACTTCAAACAGAGCTTTGAAGATGATATGGCAGATATAGGTGCAAAGCAAGGTTCCCTCGAGTCTGAACTTTTTGCTACTCTTCGTGCTGGTCTCCTTAGTGGTGCGAACACTTCCCTGATCCGTCGCTAGGGGAAGACGCTCCTCACCTATTTCCTGTTGGTGGCTAACCTCAGCTTCTTCACGCTCCTTGCGCTTCTCCTCCATGTGAATGTAATGGACAGCATGGCCGACGTATACAAGTGAAGGTGTGGATACAAAAATGATCTGTAACACCCATAGACGGATGTGAGAGATCGGAAAGGCCTCGTCGTAACACACGTTCTCACAGCCTGGCTGCTTAGTGTTACATATGTAATCAGACTGCTCGTCTCCCCAGACAAACTCGGCAGCCGTGCCCAGAATTAAGATGCGGAAAATGAACAGCACCGTGAGCCAAACACGGCCAATCACAGTGGAGTGCTCGTTTACTTCCTCCAAAATATTACCCAAAAAGCTCCAGTCTCCCATGGTTGTATATTAGCTGTGTACAAGAAAGACAAATAGGAATTAGGGATTAGGAAACAAGGTGACACAAGTGTCGGTAGCACTTTATTTTACAGTCTTGTTCCCATATACATACTATGTACTTATTATAGTAATTGTAATAACTGGGTAATTACTAAGTACTAACTCTGAACCTACCCCTACCCCTAGCCCTAAACCTAACCTTAACCCATCTAGTAACCTTATATTACCCAGTACTCTCTTAGTACGTGTGAGTGAACATACTGTTAAAATAAAGTGCAACCCAAGTGTCTTTTACATTATCCAGTGATGCATAATAAGCCTGACGCATACATAATAAATACATAATATTCACTTGCTGTTTTTTATTCAGCGTTTTCAAAATATAGTTAGTGATATCACAAAAAATACTTTCCAAGTGTACCTTCTCACTAATCTGTAAACCTTTTTAAACAAAACTAGACTGAACTGACCATTTACAAACAGGACCAGGAAACAACTGTAAGACTCAGATATGCTATTGCCAAAACACATCACCAATGGGCTCACATTCAACAATCTAAGCCATCTGCACATCTTAGACATAAAAGAAAACAATTTTAAAAGAAAAAAACTATACATATACAAGCTATTGCATTAAAAGGAGAGCCAATGTGAACTTTGCTCAAGCGGTCACCTTTGCACAGTGGTGGATTCAATGCAGTCCAGTTCTGTCCGTTGCTCCTGGTGCCCTGCGGGGCGAATTGAACTCCTGTCCCCCAGCCACCCAAACTCCAGTCCTCGTCCTTGTCGCACCACTGAGCAGATGTGAGCGAATGGGCTATGATGGCTGCTTTTCATGCCAGCCGTAGAGTTTAAGCTGCTAACTAGATGCCCTTTATGCACCAGACCACGAGTGTTGATGCAGAAGACAATAGGATCAACAGACCCGCAGCCAGAGGGGCCAGAGGGACAGGACACCATCCACAGGTCCAAACCAAGAGCACACGCTAAAAAATAAATAAAATTAAACTGGGGCATGAGGTCCACAGCAATGGCCAACTTCATGATATAAATGCTGTAAGGATGTTTCAGATGATGAAAACAGAAAACAGAAAAATCTGTGGTCAAACTTCCTGGTCCATTTACTTTAAATAATATTAAATGCATACAGTGCCAGTAAAAACATTAGCATTGTTACTAATAGCTGCTGAAAGATTCAGCTTTGCAATCACAGAAAAAAAAGAAAAAAAAAATGAAATCTAAATTATTTTAAATTGTAATAATATTTCACAATATATATATATATATACAGTATATATATACTTTTTTTGACCAAATAAATGCAGCCTTGGTGACTAAGGAGAGATTTCTTTAAAAACAGTTTATGAATGCTGTCAGAAAACAGAAAGTGAAAAATGAAATCTGTTTTATGATCCATGTACAGCAATGAGGACTGGGAAACTGTGCCACAAACTTTATGACATGGTTGCTCATGTTATAGGTGGAGCAGCATTTTGGTATTACAGTGTTTGTATTTCACTGTATGAGTGGGATACACACAGTAAATTATCAACCCACAAATCTTCAACAAAATGTTGCTACACTCTAAGCCAAAAGACCTTATGACAACAGAGATATTTCACAAACAGACAGCCTTAGGAAATGGGGATAATAAAGCATTTGGGCACACACATGAAGGAAAGCTGGGTGTTAGAGGTATAAGGTTTAATGGTTTTGTGATAACGGGGCAACAGTGCAGCGCAATGGCATATTTATGATATCGGCCAGGAAGCTCAAACACACATACACACATGGATAAACTTCAACAATACCCTGTTAAAAAACTTCCTGCGCAGCTGAATCATTGGCCAGACACATTCTTGTCAGTGTTGGTTCACACCAAGATTTTAAACAGTACGCAAAGCACCAATGTTTAAAAGTTGGGAAATGTGTATAGTCTGAGTTATTTTGGCACTTTTGGGTTTATATGTTTTGACTGTTTCTCTTACTGTGGCAGTCCTGATCAAGAGAACACATGAAACAGTTGGCAAAATCCTATACTTGGGGATGGTTTATTTAAAGTTTGGGATTGTTTAGCACTTATCTAAACTGTTGAATTATTGTTGTCAGGGGAAACAGTTTGTGCTACAAGTTCCAGAGGGAAAACAACATGACTGACAGTCAATGGGCAATGTTTTATGCTACATAGACGGAGAGTTTATTCCAAGATACACAATTCATTTCCCCATACTGCACAGTATCTCTCATAAACATTTGACTGGTTGTTGTGTACATAAGGACCAAACATCAAGATAAAGAGAAGAGCACAATTAACTAACTGCTTAATGGAAGACTGAAGCCTGTGTCACTTACATTTGTCATCATTTAATTAAACTGAAGCCGAATGTGTCATAAATTTTTTAACTTTTGTCCTATAACATGTTGCCCCCTCACCATTAATCATAAACCTGCCATTGATATAGGTTGCACATCATTTCTGATATAGGGAAACAATAAAAGGTGGAACTAGAATCAATACAGAAATATTAATAATAGTAATGCGTAAAATAATAAATAATAGTAAAGAAAAAAAACCTAAATTTAATAGTTAATGCTGTGTAATACTTCAGTGACTTCATGGTATTCCAGGCAATTTAGGGGTTTGTGTGTTGATATAGTGGACAGCAGGATAAGCCACACAGGACTGCCAGTGAATAGTGATAGGATGACACAGAAAGACATGATGTCATTCTAGAGCATTGAGCCTATGGAGCATGTGCAGTCAGGCATGAGCCCACATCGTGCCAATGCAGCAGACACTCATGAAGCTATAGCACAGCTATCAAATACTGCTCACAATACATTTCCTATAATAAAATCTGATTTATTGATTTATTTAAAAAAATAATCAGCTTTATATCTTGAAATTATTAATGCTGACAACATTTAGTGAAGTTAGTGTTACATGCTCACTAAAATCACATAATTTCATTAAAAATGTTTGCATTCTGGCATCATTTGTTTGCAATTTCCACTTTGTTGGATGTCTTATCTAATACATTCATACATTTTTGACAAGTGAGACTTAAGTGCCAAATGCTTTTTGATGGCACTGTAAACCTGAAGTATTCGAAACCAATGCACTTTGTGCATTTCAGTAATACACCGTCCTGCCTTGAGAAAAATTAAGTATCCTTGAAATTGTCTTAATGAATTTTGAAATTTACATTTCTATAACAAGCTTCATGCGTCATTCTGAGATACAACCATTTAAATTCAAGTCAAAGCAATTTCTCACTCTGTCTACATTACAATTTTCCTATAGATGAATAAATGCAGACTTCAGCAGTTCTTCATTGCTGAAAAGAGGATGAAGATGCTAAGGAGGGTTGATTCAAATAGAATCATCCTTAAAAAAGACACAGATGGATCAAAGGGCCAAGAAAGTAAAAAAAAACAAAAACATATTAAGTCTTCAAATAAGTAGTCATGTTTGTCCTGCATGCCTGGACAGAAAAAGGCTGCCTATAACATTTTATAAACCATTAAACTTAAAGGGGTAGTTCATCATTTACTGTCATCATTTACTCACCCTCAAGCTGTTCCAAACCTGCAGCATTTCTTTCTTCTGCTGAACATAAAAGAAGATATTTTGAAGAATGTCAGTAACCAAACAGTTGGGTTATTGACTTCCATTGTATTCTTTTTTCCCATACTATGGAAGTCAATGGGGCCCATTAACTGTTTGGCATATTCTTCAAAATATTTTCTTTTGTGTTTAGCGGAAGAAATTCATACAGGTTTTGGAACAGGGAGAGTAAATGATAACAGCAATTTTGGGTAAACATAATGCACCTTCATTCAATCTCAACCCTGTTCACACCTCCAGTGTGTCTCTTCATTTCTCCTCATTATGCCTGAACTGAGCCTCACTTCCTGTGGGAACTATATTTTCGGACCTTTCCAATGATTGTTTAATTAATTTAACAGTATATACAAAAGCATTCTCTTCACTTCCCCCATGTACACAAAAACTGTTCTCACCGAGCACAGTTTATACACACGGAGTATTTCACTCACCCCAAGCGGACATCAGCCCATGCCAACCTAAACTCTTGATTAGAGTGTGTGTTTGAACGATTACGTGTGCCGTGTTTATGGGTGTATGGAGCAGGTAACTGTGCTGAGGTCATTGTGCCGGTCGACCGGTTGTGGTCATAAAGAACACCTCGATGGGTGCGACGGCCGGCGCTGCCCAGCTGCAATTGTGTTTGCGAGAGGAACAAATGTTGATTTTGGACAGAGGTGAAAGACCTGGCCTTCTCCGTTGTTCCTCTAGACAGACCAGACACACCCTCACCTCTACTGACCTGTTGATAGCATCAGGTCTGCAGAGTGCTTGACTGACCTAAATGTGAAATATATGACAATAATATAGGCTAGCTGTCCACTAAAAATAATGCAGTGGTTCTCAAATGGTTTTGCTTCTATTGAACATTAAATGATGACCAAACTAAGAACCAACATTTTCTCAAAAAAAAAAAAAAAATGGTCTCTCTAAAAAAAAGAAGGATTCTCGAGGAACTAATCAAGTAACTGTTTATATATTCTATTTTTTATTATTTATTAATACAATTTATGTTTCATGCTTCAGCATGCTCCCTGGTTTTCATGGTGCATTGTGAGACTTTTTAAAGAGCTACAATTTCAGTGAACTGAAAGCGTTTTGTAACTGAAACAACCCTTAAAATGTCCGACTCCCTGATCAAAGCCCTGACTACTGAACTACAGTAACGGTCGATTCTGCTTTGACTTTTTTTGGAAATATTTTTGCTGGCAGATCAAAAAATGTACAAAATGATTTTACTGTTGAAGAAAAGCAATATGACACTTGCAATCATGCTGTTGGTATTGTTGGTCACAGCTCGCTGATACTTGAAACAACATTATATTGTAACATAAATACAAAACAAAACAAAATAAAAAAATACAATTTTGGCACATAAAAAAGCCCCACATCACTGATTATTTAATTCTGTGTACTAGAGACAAATCTCAGAAACATGTGATTAGCCTCCATTGGGGAAACAGACTCCATGCATGAGAAGAATGAGAGACAGGGAACCAGAGTGGCAGCAGGCATACGTACCAGCAGATACAAGCTTCCCTTTCCACAAATTCAATACTTCTAATGAACAAGTGATTTCCTATGGAAGTTATCGCCACAAAGGGTTCAAAAGGACGGGCTGCCAGAAGTGTGGGAGCCGAATATTAAAATCAGTGCTTCAAAGTTTTGTTGTTTGAGTCATTCATGTTTCGTTAAAATCACACATTTATATTGGTCAGGGCAAATGAGTCAGTTTTAAATATAAGGCAAGAGAAATCGTTCTTTGAATGTTCTCTTGAGAAAGTTATGACTCACAACACCAAGTATTTACCTCATTGTTTTAGTTCATTTGATTTGGATAACCAATAAGTAATGAGACACACAATAGGAATTCAGACAGTTTCCTTATTAGTCTTTATACTATAACTTTTGCAAAAAATGACAAGCAATTTCAATTTCATACATAATAAAAAAAGAGAAATGTCCTCTCATATTCAACAGCTATTTGACAGACAGGAAAAAATACCATGGAAGTCAATGGGGTACATCAACTGTTTGGTTACCAACATTCTTCAAGATATCTTCTTTTGTGTTCAGCAGAAGAAATACATTCATACAGGTTTAAAACAAGTAAGGGGCGAGGGATGTAAATGATGACATCATTTTCATTTATAAGTGAAACTATTAATCATTTTAATAAAATAAATCTGATGTCAACGGATCATAAAACAATCACTTAAGTCACACTTTTGCACTTCAAGTGTAACCATAAATGTATTTTCACATGACTTTGGTTTTACCCAAATAACTGAAAAACAATGAAAGTATGTTTTCAATTATTTTCAAATAATATATGTCATCTAAATATTAAATGTCTGTGATGTGCTTTTGAATTATTTATTGTTAGCGGTTTATGGGTGTGAACCTTGAAAGCGCTTGGTTCTGACATCTCTCATATTTTTTATTGTTTGTGGTGCTTCTGATTTTGAAGTATACATTTTTCTTCACAAACACAAAAATAAATAAATATTAATACATTCATTAAAACAAAATAGTATCAAATGGATAAAAAAATTATAATATAGCATTTTAATATTTTTAGTTTTGCTATACCTAAAACACAACTCTAAAAACCATTTAAAGATTTAATGCAGCAAATCTTGAAAACTTGGCAAATCAAGTGACTAGCTTTTACTCAAATCAAAGATTATTACAAAACAGATCACCCAGCTATATGTTACTTATTGAGGTGCACTTGCAAATCTGTGTTGACTGCTGTTCAACAGAATAAAGGAAACAAATACAACAAGAGCATTTGTAAAAAGAAGTCTGAATGTTCTCTAACCCTGTTATGTACAACCTATTATAAACAAGCAAGCATATAAACTGGCAAAGCATATTTTAAAGTCAAAGGAGGAAATGATTGATTGTTCTCTTCAACCTGACAGGAAGCAGTCCCTGGACTTCCTGTAAGCGTAGCACTGGTCACACTAGGGGGCCAATGCTGAGATGCTGCTGAAACAATGGATGATGCAAAAGATGAGGGAGGGAAAACAATTTAGAGAAAATGGGAAAGGAACCGAATAAACACGAGAAAGAAATGCATAAGCCAGGCTTTGTGGGAAAAGGCTGTGGACTGTCAGTCACATTAGACACACTGAATATATGAGACCAAAGCAGTAATTTACATTTTCGGAAAAAATCTTGAGTGCTTCTCAGTGAAAGATCACTGCCAAAGTCCTATGTTGTTATGAGTGGCTACCAGGCTACAAGGTGTTCATACGATGTTTAGTTCCGTTACCGGTTCTCACGGAGCGGCATGCAGACAGAATACCATATTGACAGGAGACCTCATGCATTTTTCCGCCAATGCAGACAGAATACCATATTTTAAGAGTTTCCAGTTCTTGAATGAATTGTCCGCAACATCCCTGAATTTACGCCCAAAACAGAGTGAGCGACCAGCACTGTAAAAAACTTAACTCGTTATTTTGTGTTATCTTTTTGCATGTTTTTTTTTTAGTTTAACTAACTTATTTCGAAAAGTTGAGGACAAGAAAAACTTAAAATTTCTTGTTGTCTGGACAATCTAGTTATCTCTACAAAAAAATATAGGCTAAGTTGAAATAACTAAATTGCTAAAATATTTTTTACAGTGAGTGTAGTGCCATACAGAACGAATGAACAAATTTATTTACCAGCTCTTTATAGAATCAAAAACATACAGTGCATCTAATGTAGTTTGACTCTCGAACGAATGACTCTTATGATTTGGTTTATTTGAGTGTATCAAACACATACAACCTTCAACAGACTGCAAGATTTAAATCAGTATAATTACTGACTGGTTGTATGCGTTGAGATACATTATGAGTTTTTTCAGTAGCTTATAACCTAATACATAATACAAATACAGCTTTTGCAAGAATTGTTTTAAATGTTTGTCTATTATCATTAAAAATAAATTCCCAACTCTAAATATGAGTAATAATAATAATAGTGATGTTTGCCTTAACATGCAACTGTCACTGTGTGGGTTTGGTGTCTTGTTCCTTGTTTGTCATGTGATTCCCTGTTTGTCATGTGATCCTGCCATGTGTCTTGTCATTTGTTTATTGGTTGCTCAGTGTCCACAGGTGTTCCTTGCCTTGTTTATTAGTCTTCCAAGGTGTCTCAGATTAACCACGCCCCCTTGTTATCTTGTTTAGCTTGTCTGCTTGTGTATTTATACCTCTGTGTTTCAGTTGTGGTTTGTTGGTTGTTGTTGTTGTTGCTGCTTGTAGCGATGTTCCTGTCATGAGTTCCTTGTTGTGTCTTTTACACTGGATTACCTGTTTGTTTAGATAATAAAGTGCTTGCATTTGGATTCACTCTCCGCATTCCCGCCTCTACGTTACAGCAACATTAATAAAGAGAATAAAGGATGGATGGAGGAGGGTTAAAGTAGAGGAGATGGTAACAAGGAAAACAGGCTGATTGCCATTTGGATGCTGATCTTCAAAATATATTTTCATCCCACCATTAGACCAATGCAGAAAACAATGTTATCAGAGGATGTGACAAACTAAATGCAGGAGATACGCTCTCCATCTTTCTCTCAATTTCCCCCTCTCTCTCTCTACACGTCTTTTCTCAATCTTCCTCTCATTCTCTCTCTGTCATTCTGTCTTTCATCATAGTCTTTGCAACTTGTTTATACCATGCCTCAGTTTCACAGAAATAATACAATAATAAAATTCACAAATTAATTTCAGTAATTTACCATGCCATGCGTTCTATCAGGTAAAACCCTGTATACTTTTTGGCTTGTAAATGAATTGTTAGAATGAATTAGACTGCATGGGCTGCTCATTTGACATTTACGCATTTGGCAGTCGCTTTTATCCAATGTGACTTACAGTGCATTCTGGGTATACATTGTGTCTGTTTGTTTGCTCCCTATAGGCATCATTTGCTCCCTAGACTGTTATTGTTAGTAACATTCTTTAGTTGTTGAGAATCTGATCAAATTAGGCCAGAATAGCTGAACTGATTATGAAATTAGCAGCATAGACACACACTTTATATATGTCTTGGATCGATGTCTCAGAGTGACTCGTTTTCCTGTGTTTGTCTGAGTGGTCGTGTCCAGCCACTGAAATCCATGTTTCAGCTCCAGTGCAGAAAAACAGAACATCCAGCTTCCTCCTTTCTCTTAGAATAACGTCTGTCAGTCTCCTTCTTTCCTGGGCCAGTTGAAAGTGTTGATTGCTAGGGGTGGAGTGGGCTTTTAAAAACGCTTTGTACATCTCTGATTGTTTTAAAGAAATTGTTCTAAAATTATTTGATGCATGTCTTGATTTGGAAATGTTGTACACCTAATTCCACAGTAGTTGCACAGTTTTCAGTTATTTGAGACAAATAACACATAACATAATTGAACAATACAAATATCAATTATTTTAAAGGGGGATTATTATGCTTTCTTTAGTGTGTAATGTTGCTGTTTGAGCATGAAAAAGGTCAGCAAAAAGTCCATTTCAAAGGATGCCCCCTGAAATGTCTCCATTGAAGTTTTGAGTTTTCTCCCGGGAACATATGTCACAATATTCTTCATTTAAATAATTCCTTCCCAAGGCATACACAAAAAAAGAAAAAGACAAAAAAGGGACGAGGCCTGGTCGAGTTGCGTTAGTAAGTTGAAACAGTTAAGTTAGTAAGACAGTTATGGTAGGGGCGTGACATTTCCAAAACATGCTTGAAGCAATTGACCAATCACAACACACTGGTCCAGCTGGCCTATCAGAGTACATTGAGCTTTTCGGAAGGAGGGGCCTAATAGAGACAGGAACTAAACAAAGCGTTACTGACAGACTGGGAAGAGAGGTGCTGCAATAATGTTATAAAAAAAGAATAATAATAAAAAAAAGACGTTAGAGAGTCATTATGTGAAAATTAATGTTTTTTTTTTAACATTCAAGCTTTAAACCCTCTAATATAAATATTTTTAAAAGGGCAAAATAATTCCTTTTTAATAGCAAATATTATGTTTGGATGTTACATGTAACTTAAAGGGATAGTTCACCCCAAAAGGAAAACTCTCGTCATCATTTACTCACCTCCATGTCGTTCTAAATCTGTATTACTTTCTTTCTTCTTTCTTGTTCCCAATAATGTAATGAACAAATCAACATTGGAGAAATTCTAGATTTGGAGAATTCTATTGTATGGACATACAGAAGAAACATACAGGTTTGGAAAGAAATGACGGTGAGTAAATGATGACAGAAAATATATATTTTCGCTATACCTTTACAGTAACAAAAACATATGGACAACTCCAAAAGGAAAGAGTGAGAGTTAACTAAATCATTATAAGGGTACATAAGTTATGTCAAGAAATGAAATGAACAGACACATAAAACAGAAGCATTAGATACACATACTTTGTTCTTCCGAAAAATAATAAATCAGCGTATTTGTGAATTATAACTACTTTATACCGGTTATACACACCCAAATACTGCTCCTATTACATTTGTCTCAGTCACCCTGTTTGTAGGAAAAAGTGATTGGTGGGTGCTGGCGAGTGGAACAAAGCACTATCTACGTCATATAGTCGTGTGACCCATTTTAATAATGCTCACAGAAAGTCTCCAGACAACAGTACAGTATGTTCAACAGTTATGACAATGAGGATTTGCTTAGTGACGTACTAAAAGACTCCAAACAGAGCCAAAATCTTTATTTAAACTCATGTCATGTCAAACCATGTCACCATCAATGTTATATACTCTGTGATACTAAAATATTTCCTTTATCATTTCCACTTGATTTGGTGCTCAAAACTATTTTATAGGTTTGGGAAATTTAATTTTAAACAAAAATGAAACATGCTCAGAAAGAAATTTGAAGAAAAGAGAGCCAAGAATGCCCTCAATGCCCTATGTTTAAATCCCAGAGCCACTTGTCATCTCTTGACTTTTATCTTTTTGACTAAATTTGAAAAAAATCTATCCCGTTTTAATGCATGTGAGGAGATGGGGAAACAAACTGAATAACTTACAGAGGGCTTTCCTGTGATGTATTGTGTTAGATGGGCCTAAATAAGAAATTATAGGTACATTCAATATTAATAGCTGAAGGGAATTCTCACTCTTTTTCAGTTTTAATTTAAACTATTGTTACCTTGGTAGAAGCGCATTATTAAAGTAAGCGGTCAAGGTTAAAACAGGGGTCAAGGTTTCCTTTAAGGCTCAAAATGTTCATTTCCTTACATTCCATTTCTCTTTGGCTCTAAATGAGCGAGTGCACTATGACACAATGTCATTAGCAGCCCTTAGTAACCTCTGGTGTCCCTTACACCAAATTAGCATCATGTCGCTTTGTGCACATTATACTATATATGTACAGACATACACAAACACACATGGACCCAGCAGCAAGGAGTACTCAAATCTACAGAATTCCCACTACACACACAAACACACACAGACCCTTGAGCAAGGAGGAATGAAACCTAAAAGATTGCCATTATATAAAGCTGACATATATCTTCCGGCTCTCAGCCCGATGCGCAGAATAAGCGATGAAAGAGATGTGACGAGAGAGAGGGCTTACAGCTCAGGCTTCTGTTTAAATTAGTCTCTGTGAAGTTGGATGAATTTCTTACAGTTGCTTCCTCACTGGAATATACAGTAGCCTAACAAGACTGTATGAAGGACAGAAACAAGGACACCTGAACAAAGAAGAAAAAAGGGATCATGTGATCAGGTACAAGATTTTAAAATCCTATAAACACTGGTACAACAATTTTGTTTGTTACACTGATGCATCATATTGTTCAGCTGATCCAAGAAATATTTGGGGAAAATACAGTAAAAACTACTTGGTTTCACATTTTGGGTGGTTGCCAGGGCAGTGAGTCTATGAGTTTTGTCCCAAGAATTAGTTTTAGATTTAGCTATAGCTATAATTTTGCCAACCTATTGGAAAAATGTGCCTCGTCCTATATATTATTTTTTACAAAACTCCAAAAACATACCTATACATAAAATTCACAGCAGTTCCCAGCTGAAATGAGCACTAGTATAGCCGTAAAACACCAACAACTTTATTCTTTTTTACTCAAATTATGATTACAGGGGCAGATTATTAATTAAAACATACTTATTGTTCTTTGCGCAATACTAAGCTATGACCTCAAAACACTTCTACCATATGTATGATTTGTAAATTGATGCATGGCTTTGTATGGCTTTAGTAAACTTGCAGAGTAGCTCACCTGGTACAGGACTGCATTTGCAATGCAAAGACCTTGGCAAGCTAAAATAGAGCATTAACCTTTTAGCCCCGTCACCGGACATTTCATTTCTGAAGTGCCGCAATATACGTAAAACAACTAACATAAAATGTAGCCAGATTCTTGTTCAAATTCTTTTTGATAGATTGAATAATTGGTCACACTTTAGTTTAGGTTCCAATTCTCACTATCAACTAACAATTAACTATGACTTTTGCCTCAATAAACTCCTAATTATAACTTATTAATAGTTCGTAAGGTAGTTGCTAAGTTGTTATGGTATTGGGTTGTAGATTATGGTCACACAGAATAAGGCATTAATATGTGCTTTATAAGGACTAATAAACAGCCAATATCCCAGTAATATGCATGCTATTAAGCAACCAGTTAATAGTGAGAATTCATAAACTAAAGTGTTACCATGTTTTCATGCTTTTACAGCCACTCACTGGACATTTTAAGGAAACATGCACAATTCCTGCAAAATATCCTGTACAATTATTTTGGTTTAGAAAAAGTATTTGCATCTATCATGCTGTGATTAATTTACACATAACCATGCCAATGGATGATTTTAGTGCATCCAATCGATCATTTGCATTTATCTTGCAAAATAGTTGTTACTTATACCTAACCTCACAGCAATTTATATAGTGCAACTGCAAAATAAATGATCAAAATATTAAAGCTGCTTTTCCACGGTGATCACTTGCTGTCACATTCAGTTGAAACTTTCCTTGGTTTATTAAGAAATCATTTTAGTTAAATCACATCAGGATTTAAACCAGTCTGCCTTTGCATGCTAAACAAATCTGCACTCTGCACTATTTTATTGTCCCATTATTTCAATATATACATAATGCTGTTAAAATTGAGGTTGTGTGTACGTGTGGAAGTGCATGTATGCAGAAGACATGTTTGTGTGGTCATCGCATGAAAAGGTTTATTGATCAGGGTAGTGTTGAAGTAATACTTCAACAATCACATATACGTATGTGACAAGCACAACGCATCATAGCACAAGTGAACACCCTGAGAAGAACAACCATTGTGTTCAATTACAATCTCACTTCCTCTTTACACGGTGGTATTCTTATACACCAAGTGCATTCTGGAGGGGGGGGGGGGGGGGGGGCAGATTGGGGTGTGGGCAACTAGAAAGAGAGAGGGAGGGAAGGAGTAAGAGAGGGGGAGGAGGAAAAGGAAGAGGGTGTGTGGGGGGGGGGGGGGGATTGAAACACTCTCTGAGATGGCCCAGTATTTCTCAGTGTCCCACACTTGTGCTTTATTCCCACAGTGGGACAGGCACGAGGAGGCCTGTGCTGTATTTGAACTCCAGTCTCGCTAGAGTGTTTTCTATAGAGATACACAGCCATTTTTCTCCATCACTCAGTATTTCCCCACTGTCATACAGACATCAGAGCTGAGCTACGTCTACAGGACCCCGGGCCACAGAACTAGAGCCCACATTCATCTGAAGAGGACAAGACAATCTCATAAGTCAGCAGTCAGACAGGTAATTCAGTTTTATACATCACATTAATTGTTTAAGAGATCTATGAGTCAAATACAATTTTAATTTTTTTATTTTATTGTTTTATTTGTGTCATGATTTTGAGGTACTCTGATAATATTGAAATATTTTAAAATTATTTATAACAAATCTTAAAATACCACTGGCTTTATTAATGTAATAATTAAATATTAAGTTATGTATAAATCTTTTTATTTTATTTTATTATTTACAAATTTTAAATTGTATTTTTTACAAGATTTTGCTTGTAGACTTTGCTACATTCATTTTTTACATGGTCATAAATAATTCATAAGAGTTTCAAATTAAGTCCTCAATAATTGCATTTGCACATTATGACATTGTTGCTTGAGAATCTGCAGCCATTCTAATGGAACAATAATTTCTGATTAGCACTTATCCAACAGATGCTTTTGTCATCATAAAGGATTGTGAATTTGATTGTAATTCAGTGACTAACTGTCTGTCTAGTCTATTTTAAGTAGAAATGTGAATTAAAGTCAATTCAGTCGGATCAGTGTGTTACTATAATTAGATACAGTGGTCCCAATTAACCTACTCAGAATGTCATTTAATTAAGTATCAAAAATATAAAAGTTGCAACTGCAATTCAATTATGTTAGAACTTTTTGCAGACCCAACTCTACATTTGTGAGCCATGTTTTTTGTTGAACTTGTCGAACGCATTTTTATGCACTGCTTAAGTGTCCAAAAACATATTAAGGGTCACTGTATGTTAAATATATTATATCTCTCATATCCCACTCACAAGTCATATTTACAAAGTGCAAAAGTTCTGTAAAACATGTCAAGTGGTGCCTGACTTGAATAATAAGAAATTGGCTGATCAATACAGTTGCTTTGACAGTGAAGAGAAAAACAAAACTGCCATGTAAGGAAACACATCACCCAGTTAGCAGCCTGACAAGAAGGATTGTCTTTGGTCCATATGAGGAGTCCCAGGATGGCAGGTGACGTGTTGATATGTGCGGGTGTCTGTGTGTATAATGGGGGTTCTGCAGTGGGCAGAGTCGGGCGAGGGGGATTCACTTCATATGGCTAAACTCAGCATTTCATCCTTGAACTTTCCATGGATTAAAGCGGCCTGTGTCAGTCCGGGAATGTCTGGCTTAAACAGTTGTTCTGTCCTTTGTTTTTAAAAGCACACGTTTAGCATTGGTATGCAAGTTCAAGTCCAGCAACACAAGTGCATGCACAGGTTTAGACTTCAATTGGAAGTGATGTTTACTTTCTCCAGAAGAAACTGATTCGATTTCCTTCACAAAACTCTTCTTTCACTGTATTTTCCTCTGTACTTCTGTGCAAGTGCCATTGGCCTTTTAATTTCACACTCAGCATATGCAGGTTAACATTCTATTTACATATTTATGTAATGTCTCCATTCAACATTTTAACTGCTTTCCTCAGACACTGCACTAAACAGCGTGAAATATGTATCTTGTTTTAAAAAAAAAAATACAAAAATGATATATTGTATATTCTGTATATATATTATTATTATTTTAGTATGCTAAAGAAGCTTCATAACAGATGTTTACATATATTTCTCAAGACAAAATAGTCAATCATTTTACTAGACAATAATATTGTCTTGTGGACAATATACTTTTCAAAAGTTTGCGATTGGTAAGATTTTATAATATTTTTGAAAGAGGTCTCTTGTGCTCACCAAGGCTGCATTTATTTGATCAAAAACAGTAAACAGTACTTTTGTGAAATGTTAATACAATTTAAAGTAACTGTTCTATTTTTTATTTTTAATATATTTTAAAATGTAATTTATTCCAAAGCTGAATTTTCAGCATTCATTATAGTCTTCAGTGTCAATCATTCTAATATTCTGATTTGGTGCTCAAGAAATATTTATTATTATTATCAAATGTTAAAACAGTTATGCTGCTTTTTTCAGGATATTTTGATAAACAGAAAGATCAAAAGAACAGCAATTATTTGAAATAGAAATCTTATGTAACATTATAAATGTTTTTACTGTCCCTTTTTTAAATCAATTCCCTTGCCGAATAAATCTTTGAATTTTTCAAAAACAAAAACAAATAACTGCATTAATTAATTCATAAAAGCAATTTTTATGATCCCTCTTATAAAACATAAAAAAAAAAGATACACCATCCAAACTTATAATCCGATCTATATAAACCACAGTGTTTGTCTTTGTGTCTTGGCTAGTTTACAACTCTGGTTATATTGGGATAAAGATGTGACTATACTGTGGTGTCATGCTGATTCTGGTAGTCCCTGACATCAGGTTAAAGGGAAAGGGCTAGCATAAATATTTATTCCGAGTTGAGGGGTCGGTCTCATGCGTGGGCATTGTAGAGCCTCTTATGGTGCGAGTATCCGTGTGCCCGCAGCGACATGATCACTGTGAGAAAAACCAGCATGCCATCACTTGCCAACAGTGCCTGGCACCTTTGTGAAGTGCTACTAGAATGTTTCAAAGGTGTCGTGGCAATGTTCCCAGGTTGTTAAACTGATGCAAATGGAAGCGCGAGGCTGCATGTTATTCTAAGTTTATTTTTGTTATTGAATGTTTGACATTGCCTTAGAGTCATAAAGAACAGCAAAAGAATCCTTGAGGGTTAAGGGAAGCTCTGGTGATTCCTGACAGATCTCAGAATGTTTTTGAAAGAAGCCTCTTATGCTCACCAAGCCTTTATTTGATCAAAAATACATTAAAAAAACAGTAATATTGTGAAATATTTAACATAATGGATTTCTATTTTAATATACTTTAAAATATAATTTATTTCTGTGATGCAAAGCTGAATTTTTAGCATAATTGCTCCAGTCTTCAGTGTCACATGATCCTTCAGAAATCACTGTAATATGCTGATTTATTATCAATGTTGGAAACAGTTGTGCTGCTTAATATTTGTATATATAACCTGTGATACCTTTTTTCACGATTCGTTGATGAATAAGAAGTTTAAAAAAAAGAAAAAAAGAACAGCATTTATTTAAAATATAAATATTTTGTGTAACAATATACACATTCAAAAGTTATGGGTCAGTAATTTTTTTCTTTCTTTTTTTTTGTTGAAAGAAATTAATAATTTCATACAGCAAGAATGTGTTAAATTGATTAAAAAAAATAGTAAAGATTTCTATTGTTAGAAAAGATTTCTATTTTGAATAAATGAATCCTGAAAAAAAGTATTTAGGTTCCAAAATATATTAAGCAGCAACTGTTATAATAACGGAGTATCAAATCAGCATATTAGAATGATTTCTGAAGGATCATGTGACACTGAAGACTGGAGTAATGATGCTGAAAATTCAGTTTTGCATCACAGAAACTAATCATATTTTAAGATATATTATAATAGAAAACCATTATTTTAAATTGTAATAATATTTCAAATTTTTTTTCTGTATTTTTGATCAAATAAATGCAGCCTTGATGGGCATTAGAGACTTCTTTCAAAAACATTAAAAATAGTAATGTTTCCAGACTTTTTACCGGTATATATATATGACCTTTGAGGTCAGTGACCAATGTCAAGTCTTTCCTTTTACAAATAGAAAATCATATGAGAACAGGTGAAAGTTCTTCCTGTCTGTCATTCATCTCACCAACTCGTGTGTGTGGACTGAAGTCCCATTGTTTGCTACCTTCAAGAAATACAGAAGTCTTTGACCTCTCATAATACCTCATGATAAGAGCTTTCGGGGTTTTACGATTTTGTGCATTAACCAGATGAAAAATAATCAGCACAAATGAACTCTTATCTTGTGTCATTCTCTTGCTCTCTTTGGGAAAGAAAACACCCAATTGAACTTGGAGACCCTAAGAGACTTGTTTCCTTTAAAGTAGCAAGTCTAAAGGAAATCATATTGTTTAAAATTGCTTCCTAAGAGAAGAAGAAAAGGAAGATGGAAAAAAAGGGAAAATGTAGAGACAGAAGGAGAGAGAACACACACTGGCAACAGAGATTGCCCAGTCAGTGTGAATCAGATGGATATTTCCGTCCTCCTGTTTTTTTCTTCCGTTTTCTTTTTTATGTCTAAGATTCCGTTCCCACCGATGCCATTCCGAAAAGCTTTCGCCAACACAACATAGCACACGGGTTTGCTGAGTTCACGTCACCGAATGACAGTCATTTCCAAAGCATCTGATGTGAAAAGACTTTAGATTCGATTTTAAAACAAACTAATAAATGCAAAAACTGCATGCATCCACGACACCGAACATCATGGTCAAAAATGCAGTATTTCTTTATGAGATTGCATATTTGTCAAATGGCTGTGTATAAAAGAAACTCGTTCTGTAAAACAGACTAGTGCTTTATAGAAGAGGGTAAGATTATTCATAAAGCCTGGTGCTTTGCTGCACATAGTTAAGACAGATCATTGAATTTTCATTATTAGATTTGACACTATATACTAAGGTTTCATTGTTCAGTGAACTTCCCACTGCTCTTTCCCTTCAGTAGCTCATTTAAAGACCAGAACCTGACATGCTCAGGAAATTAATGATGTTAAAATTCATCGTCTTAAGTACATTTAGGTCAATGTCACAAAAAAAATTTTGGGAATATAAACTACATGGTTCACATTTCCCAAAATAAATAGAAACGCATAAAGATAATAATAACAATAAAGCCAATTTAATACAATAAATATACAACAAAAGATAGTACAACAAAAGCTTATTAACATCGTGCCCATTAACATCTGTAGGAGGGCCTCCATTCAAAATGTCAGTCCATATTTGTCCATTCTACAGGAGATCAGTAAGGCCGGTAGGGTTTGGTACAGGATGGGTGTGAGAGGGGAGTCAGATACTAACCCACACACACACAAACTTTAAAGGTAACTCTCTAGTGTGGCTGCAGATAGTGCTTCATAAAACATTTGAGGTTTAACGGGTATCCGAGTGACAATATCCTGTAAATAGCATTAAACTGAAACCCCTTAACTGGCGCTAAAGAAACAACTAAAACAGGCATGTGAGAACCTGAGAAAAGATCAATGTGTGTGTCAAAGCAAAAGACACAATAACACACTTGTTGCATTGCTTTAACAACTTTTAAGATGTTATAATTTCATTTAGGATTAACAAAATCAATTTAGAGACATACGAAATGCTTTACGGAATGACTGGAATTTAAGAGTGATTTATTTAAGGGCGGATTGAGACGGCTGGACTGGAGTGGCATTTACGGAAATGAGGCAGCGCTCACTGATGTTATTTTGGGAAACAGAGCAACACTGGACAGTGTTAATGTTAATGTCTAAGATTAAAATACTGCCTGATACTTGAATTCACATTTGACACCTATGAGAGGAACAGGGAAGAAACTTTTGAACAAGTTCAAATAATATAGAATAGCCTATACAGTATAAAAAGCATCTATTGAAAGTGTTTGTTTTTGCTCTCAAAATATCTAAAATAAATGAATAAATTATTTTTATTAAAAACTGATGGAACGACTTGGTTTAAGAGGAAATAAGAGGTAAAATAAGTTGTTTTGATTAAGACTTTAGCTTTCTAGATCTTTTTATTTTATTTATTTTTTGCCCTTTTTGGCCCTAACAACATGGTGGCTTTTTATACCAAATACTTTTCACTCAACATTTACTGAAAAAAGTTACTCCTTTAACTTCATAAACTACATTTTAAGAAAAAATATTTATAATTTGCAATGTTATTGCCAATTATCCCAATTTAGGCCTGTTCACACCAAAACCGATAACTATAATGATAACTATATTAGCGTTCATACCAGTGGAGGATATCGTTCCGTTTATTTTAGGCATGCACTGCAGTTTTGTTGTCTGCTGCTTAAATGCTCAAGCTCTTTAAAGCAGGATGGAATCTGATTGGCTGTCAACGTTTTTATCATTCATTATCTGTGAAAAGACATTTCTGAAAGTGATTCCAACGATATTGTTTCTCTGTGCCGTTATTGTTGTAGTTCTGGTGTGGACTCTGCTATTTTTATATATTAAGAAAGATTTTTAGAAAATCTTTATCGTCATAGTTATCGTCCTTAGTGTGAACGGGCCTTATACCTTAATAATATAAAAAATAAAGAAAAAAGTCTCAGAGGGGACATATCATAAAAAGGAGAATTTTTCCGTGTTTAAGTGCTATAATTGAGTCCCCGGTGCATCTACCAACCAACCAACCCAGAAAACGTGAAAAGTGACAACCCAGCTTTTTTCTCCAAGCATGTAAAAAAAAAAAATAAGTCGATCAGATTTCGCTCCACTTCTGACGTAGGAAGGGAATCTTATTATATTAACGCCCCTTAATCTGCACGTTTCCACCCACGGACGCAAACATTTGGTTTTCGCAAGCAACAACAGTGTAACCAGTTCTAACCCAATGGCAAAAGTTTGAGCAAAGCATGCAAACCGTTCTGTCGTTGGCTGCACAGAAGAGAACAGATTTTGTCATATACATACACATACATATACACATAGAGGAACAGTGACCCCTGTCATCTCCTTTGATTTGCCTCTGTGATGAGAAGTTCAGTTAGTCCCTGCAGTGTCCTGAAAGACACATCACTCACACACGGACAAAACAGAAGCACAAAGGCTGGCATACGTGATGTAGTTGGGAGATAGCTGCAGAGTGGTAAAATGATCACCCTATCTAGGCCTGTACAGGGTCATTCAGAGGGACAGTTCTCAGGGCCCTTGGCATCACAATGCCCTGCTCTACCCTGCCAAGACCACTGTTCCCATCCCACCCAAAAAATGGGACAGGCCAGACTAAAATTAGAACTGTCACCCCTGTGTTTAAGTTCATAGTAGTGCTCCCCTCTCAGGCCCTACTGTAAATATACAATATAACATGGCACATAGAACGGGAAACCTCTAGAAAAATTTAAGTGCATCACAAAAACAAAACAAAAAAAGACGTCAGTTTTGGGTTTAGAAATTAGTTGGGATCACTTGTAGAGCTGTGAGGGAATTTATGGAGAGGCATGTGAAGATCGAAACAGTATAGGATTGCAGCCAGATTTTGATCTATTTATTCTCAGTGATAGTGATATAGTAAAAAAGTCTTGATTATGAATGACGCATTAGTCTCTCCAATCAACAACACAATGCTTATAGCTATCGCTCTTCGGCCTTATGGTGTATCTGTTTATTATCGGTTTATTATCTTCCCTATACGGGGACCATATTGAATTGAATTTTGGATCAGGGAATAACCAACAGAGCAGCGCCATCTGCAGACTAAGGAGAGCCACATTCCATCTAAAATCTACTCACATGCGTCCATCCTCCTCTCCGGGAAATCATGGAAATGTGCCGTTCAGTCTCACTTGTTCTGAGATTCTTCGATAATCTGGATTTCATCGATATATCGCCTAGTCGAACGTTTTTTTCTCTTCGTTTTGTTAACCACAAGCAGGTTGTCGTCCGTTGATGACGGACTACAATGATTCTAAAAGCTGATTGGCTTGTGGTTACCTCTCTCACAATGATTGGGTTATATGCAGGAGACACATATATTTGTTATTGAATTCAAGTACTTATGAACAATATCACCATGTATATTAAACCGGTGTATAAACTAACTAACTAACTAACTAAATACTTTTGCTGAAGAAAAAAACCAACAACAATATTAGCCTACACAAAACCATTAAATGAGATTCTTGTAGGCCTACTGGCTGTACATTGTATCTACAATATGATAATATTGTGTTTTTGAGGGCAAGACTGATATACAATTAAACATAATAATTTTTAAATACTAAAAAGCTTGTGGCGGTTTTTTTTTTGTGAGGGGGGGTGTGTGTGTGGGGGGGGGGGGGGGGGTTATGGGCAGAGTTAGGGTGTGGTGGGATATTCTAGCTCCACCCATTAGGCCCAAATTACATTCAGATCTGGATTTAAGAAGTAGGAAGTAAACGAGGTTGCGTCATTTGAAAATGCATTCTGTTTTGTCAGTTAATGTCAGGAGACATTAGCTGTGTCCCAATTCAGAGGCTGTGTCTGAAGGCCACAAAGGTCGGAACGAGAGTTGTTAAATGGGACAGTCTAGCCTACAGAGGACTGTTCTTGTCACCTAGTAGCAACTGTGACAGCTGCCGTTCATGAGTGGCAGTATCGTTTGTACTGGACTTTAAAAAAAAGTTATATTAAACAAAACAGGGTTCACAAACTAAAGTCTAAATATGTTCACCATGGTCCATTTCTTTATATGATTAAGAGTATAAATTATATATAATCGCATCTTAGTAAAATATAAGACAAAACTTGAACCGCTTTAATGTTTTTATTTATTTTTACATTTGTATCATTCGATATTTTAGCTGGAAAACCAATACTTCGAACATTTCTCTCTAAAACAATCCTGAATGAATTCTGGGGAAGGCAACGCTGCAAAGGATCTATCTGTTGGTGTTGTATCTTTCATTGCACGGGAAACGAAGGACGCATTTGGAGGCCTTCGAATTGGGACAGCCTTCGTTGCGCCGATGTGACGCAATCGACCTTCGAATGCGGCCTTGAAGGATGCAGCCTCTGAATTGGGACGCAGCTTCAGTCTCCCCTTTAATTATATTCAGCAGTAATAATCATCCATACACTTCAAAACAGCTGAAAATGCATGACTTTTGACAACATGCTAAAACTGATCTTGATGCCAATCTTCTTTTTGTATTTATTTACTCTCTCTCTTTTCTCTCTCTGCCTCAGTAGTGCTGCCGTGGAGTGATGGGGGACTGGAGTCTCTTGGGAAATTTTCTGGAGGAGGTGCAGGAGCACTCCACATCAGTGGGGAAGGTCTGGTTAACTGTGTTGTTCATCTTCCGTATCCTTGTTCTCGGCACGGCCGCAGAGTCATCATGGGGCGACGAGCAGTCCGACTTCATGTGCGACACACTACAACCCGGTTGCACGAACGTCTGTTATGACCGAGCTTTCCCTATTGCCCATATCCGCTACTGGGTGCTGCAGATTGTCTTCGTATCAACACCATCCCTTATCTACATGGGCCATGCCATGCACATCGTTCGCATGGAGGAGAAGCGGAAGCAGAGGGAGATAGAGGAGAAGGGTGAGGAGGGAAGAGGAGAGAAGGAGTATTTGGAACACAAAGAGAAAGTCGAACATACAAAGACAAAGTTCCGACTGAAGGGAGCGCTGCTGCAGACATATGTCATGAGTATTATAATACGCTTGGTCATGGAAGTGACCTTCATTGTGATCCAGTATATGATGTACGGCATCTTCCTGAATGCTCTTTATCCTTGTAACATGTCACCTTGCCCCAACCCTGTGAACTGTTACATGTCCCGTCCAACAGAGAAAAATGTCTTCATTGTGTTCATGCTGGTGGTGGCAGCTGTTTCACTGCTCCTCAGTGTGCTAGAGCTGTATTATCTCGGATGGAAACAGTGCAAGCAATGTCTTAGAAAATACGCCGTCAAACATGCTAATGACGTCAAAAGCAAAAACAGCAAAGTTGTTTCTGTTGTCCAACATGGCAAGACAAGTATTGCAATGGAACTGCCTGAGACTGCTCAGCCACGTCCCTCCCAAACCTGCACCCCACCCCCAGATTTCAACCAGTGCCTAGCATCAAGCCAACGTCCAACATCACCCCCACATCTTCATTCTCACCATCTTCATCAGATCCATCAAACCTGCCAGCCTTTCACAAACCACCTGGCCCACCAGCAGAACTCTGTCAACATGGCCACCGAGCGGCATCATCACAGCCACGATGACCTGGATCCTGCTGAGGACTTCCTGCAGATGAGCTACGGAAGCCCTGATGCTCGAGTGCTGGGTGAGATGACACCTAGCGCTCCCTCCACGCCATCCTCCCAACCAGGATTCTCCAGAGAAAAGCGCCGTTTTAGCAAGACCAGTGGTACTAGTAGTAACCGGGTCAAACAAAGTGATCTGGCCGTGTAGGTTGGGTTACAGGATGTCCCAGAGGAAGAGAAGCTGGGTGAACTAGCCTTAAGATGAGAGATATGGATGTGAGGGGTGTGTATGTTTATGTGCGTATAAGTATGCTTGTGTGTTGGCACTATGAGATGGAATTTTTCATTCATTTGGGCTTAAATAACACTATGAATAAGAGGATAATGGATAATGAGAGGAAGACAGAGAGAGAATCTGTATCAGAGCATTTAATATGGTTTCATTGAAACTGTTGTCGTAATTGCTAAAGTGTATGTAGAATTTTATAGAGTGGGATCAAGTGATCCTGAATAAAAGCCTGTTGATATAACCGGATGAATGAATGGATGGATGGATGGATGAATGGAAGATGAGAAGACTACTGAAATAAATTGGTGACATTTACAAGATAGCACTGGATAGGTTTGTACAGTGATAAGGTTCATATTGTATGATTAATGTTTTTTGTGTTCTGTAATTCAAAACACTCCAATAAAACATGTTTTTTGAGCCAAAAAAAGCATTAATGCACTTAAAACATATCTTAAAAACATATCTTAATAAAAAAGGAGAAAAACAACACTTTGTACAGGCCACTTTAAAGAAGAAGAATAACATGTCATGTGTGATTTTTTTTAAGGTTTATACATTTTATTAGCAATAACATGACTACAGAACAGAGTATTTGAGTATGCATATTTACTGAAATATATGTGAAATAAATAACACTGAATTCTATGAAGTGTCTTATTTTATATATTTATTCCAATCAACCAGGGATGCACATACAGTATGAATTATTAACACATGAGTTATTTGTTACAGTAATGAGGCTGTACTTAGATTTAATATCAAAATAACTCTCCAATGATTTTAATTAGGAGTTTGGCATTAAGGTAAATATATATATTTATTTACAAGATAGCACTTGAAATGTATATAGAGGCAGCTATAGTGAGAGGTAAATTCTTATTATTCAAGGTAAAACCTCACTCTCCTGATCTCAAGAGCCACAGCAACGGACGTTAGAGACTGCGGTATTTAGTGTCCTTGTTTGCGTGCCCACCCTCCATGCTGAAGATGGCAGCTCGAGTCCCGCTTGGAGCGGGGTGAGTACGACTGGAGGGGTTACATTGGTGCAGTGACCCGGATGGGAGTGAGTTTTAGGGGGTGAGTATAATGGAGGCCAGCTAGTGAGAGCTGTGCAGGTAAAACCTCACTCCCCTGATATCAAGAGGAGCACTATGACTGCCGTTAGGGACTGCGGTCTTTCGTGTTTTTGTTAGTGTGCCTGCCTTCCATGCCGGAGATGCTGGTTTGAGTCCTGCTTGGAGAGGGGGTGAGTAGGATTGGGTTACATTGGTGCATTGACCCAGATGGGAGTGAGGTTTAGGGGGTGAGTGTAATGGAGACCAGCTAATGAGAGCTGTGCAGGTAAAACCTCACTCCCTGATGTCAAGAGGCACACTAGCGACTGACGTTAGGCATATATTAATCTCATTAATCTCAATGCCAAAATCCTCAATATTGACTGCTATAGGTATGAAAGTGCCTTGGAAAATCAAATCTTTAGATCAAAAAGATAAGAGAAAGAAAGCTAAAGAGCAAACAGAGCTTAAAAGATTAATTATTTGAATTAATTATTTGAACATATGCAATGGCATTACTAGCCCAAAGACAATTATTGTTATTCTTCAAATTGGTTTGTTTTTATCACTTTAGCACTTTCATAGATGTCTGTATATGTAGACCTATGTGAGGTAGGCCTAGATTCCAATAATGTCATCTAGTCTCACAAAGGGTCATTCAAAATATCTGTCAGAGGGTTTCAGAATTCAAGAAATAATTCACTGACTATTCAAACAAGGCCTATTAGGCTCCTGATGTAGACTTTTTTATTTTAACAAGAAGAAACAAGATCTTGGCAGAGGATTAGAGTTCTAGAGAATCTTTTTTTGACAGTTGCTTTATTTCACTTTATTTCTCACATGATTGCAGTCACTGTGTCTCATTTACTCTGAACTGTTTGCACTGCAGTACAATAAAATATCCTAGCACTAATTACAAATGCTTGATTTTGTTTTTGTTTTGGTGCACATCATAAAATTACAAACAGCATCCGTAAAGCCTACAGCACACCGTCAGCTAGTCTGACATTTTATATTATTTGGAATTCAATAGTCAATCGCCCTTTTTATTGTAAGTTAAGTTTATTTTTTTATGAAGGCGTTATTCGGCGTGTTGTGAAGCAGGCAAATAGCTATAGGTTCTCATTCGCACCCACATCCCTTTGACTACGGTAGGCTGTTATATGTCTGTGTGACTGTAATAGTTCACGTCCTGTATACATGCTAGATGTGTTAAGACCATTTCATTTAAACACTGTCCCCAAAAAGTATTAGGACACTAGATAGATTTGCTGTTTGTTATGCTATGTTTTATGTTACGTCGTTTTGCAAAGGAACATTACGCCAGTAAACGAGTTAAGCATGAATGAGTATGGGAAATGTAGTTTTACAACATTGTGTTTCCGCTATTTCTCAGAATAAATAGGTAGACTGTGAAACTGCATATCCCAGAATGCACCTCACCGTTAGCCGGCGTAATGCAACGTTCAGTCTTCCTGAAACTGAAAGGAATGAGTGCAATTCAAAACCAGTGGAATTAACTTGCCGCGTCTGAAACCTTCAGGTTGGTGATATTTAAAAGGCACTTTTTATAGTGCATCTACATGTTTTTACTTTACTTAATAGATTTAAATTAGTGCATGACATTTGACAGTTTGCAAGAGCGTATACAACTTGCTGATATGACAGTCAGCAGCATTACTGAATTAGACAGAAGTTGCCGTGTTTGAGTCACTTATTATGGAAATGTACTGACACGTTTTGATATAGCCTATATATATTAAATTAAACACAAAAAACAAAATATGTGCAACCTACAGCTGTATAACGTTACAATATAGAACTATTGTATTCAACGTGATACATTAAATGTTTTTGTAAAAGTACAAATACGACCTGTAAAGGAGAAAACATTTGCAGTTGAGCGGATCTGTATGACACATGTGTAGTTGACACATTCTAACCATAACCCTAATCCCACTTTTAAAAAGCATCAACAACATTTTAGTTTAAGATGTATTTGATATTATCATAAGTGGTCACCTTTCTTAACATTTTAGGTTAAGTTCGTTTCAAATGCTCCTGTGTTGTGACCAATTAATTTTAGAAGACAAGCATTCCATATAGTCTTTCAACTATTGAGGTTATACAACTCTATTTATTATTTATTATAAAAGAATATGTAAAGTGCTGTTCAGTTTTATCTGGAGTAGCATGTGTAACAACACAGAACATGTCAACTTCTCAAAAATGTCAAGTCAAGTGTTCATGTCTCTTTCAGGTGCATCATGTGGGCACGTGTGGGTCTGATGGGTTCAGTAGCCCTTGGGTCAACATTTTGGTTTCAAAAGAATAAGGCTGAACCCTCTCCATACGAGCTTAAATTAATTCAAGTTTTATTCCGACATGGGGCGAGGACGCCGCTGAAATCTATACCAGATGTGTTGGAGGTAAGAGAGCTGTAACTTCATGCCCAAAGTTGCAATGTTGCGTGATCAGTTATTTCTTGGGGGTTGGGGGGTTTAAAAAACAATAATGTTAAATAATTGTTTTATTTAAATAATAGGAATAATAGTTTAAAGATAATAAAAATGATATAAAAGAAGGTGGAACAAAAAAGAGAAGAGAATGCACATATGTGGCATTATTCTTAATTGCTTAAATGTCTCAGAATCATTTGTCAGCATCAGTTTTAACGGCATGCTTTTTCACTCAGAGACAGTGGCACTGTCATGTCTGTAATATTCTACATGTTGATGACAATTATATCCTGAATGACGCATGTGTTTTGCACCCCTAGGCACAATGGGTCCCAGAGCTACTTGAAGCGCCCGCTCACACAGAAATAGACTATATGGTTACAGACCTGAAGGGGGGACCCAGACCCCCAGCTCCTGTGGAGGACAGCTACAGGGCCAAAATATTGACGGTGTGTTTGTGTTTATGCATATCTGCCACTTTCTTATACAATGGAAACTGTTTTGCACACAGGATTAGAAAGGGTCCAGCTTGTGGTTTGTCTACTGAAAGGTATATTAATATTATGCTACTCCATATGTTCACATTCTAGAGCAGGGATGGCAACGTCGGTCCTGGAGTGCTGATGTCCTGCAGAGTTTAGCTCCAAGCCCAATCACACCTGAACAAGCTAATCAATGTCTTCAGGATTACTAAGGCTATAGTACATGCTGGTTAGCTTTTATCAGGGTTGGAGCTAAATTATGCAGGACATCAGCACTCCAGGACCTATGTTGCCCATCCCTGTTCTAGAGAATTGTGTGCATCCAGCTTTGTGGCAACAGTTTGGCGAGGGTCCTTTTTTGCTCCACCGTGACAATGCCCCTGTGCACAAAGCAAGGTCAAAAAAAGAAAAACTGTAGAAGAACTTTACTGACCTGCAACAAAGCTCAGACTTGAATGGGAGCAAATCTCTGCAGCCACATTCTAACATATAATAAAAGCTTCCTGTGAAGAGTAGAAAATTAAAGACCAAATGGTTTTGAAATGAAATGCTCAGCAAACGTACTGTATGGGTGTGTTGTTTGGATGTCCACATAGTTTTGGCCACATAGTGTCATTTGCCGACATGTTTGTGTAGCGTTTTAGAGTGCATGTTTGGAATGAAGTGGATTGATGGTAAATGGTAGTGTCAGACATCATGTAAACATTAGCATACCTAAATGTTTAGATGGAAATTGTGTCAGATTGTCATATTAAAAAAAAGAATGACGCTGACTTTGGCTTCCATAGGGTGGAACTTATCCAGGTCAGCTGACCACGGTGGGCATGCAACAGCTGTACGATCTTGGAGTGAAGTTACGAAAGAAATACATACAAGAAGAGCCCTTTCTCAAACCTTCTTTCAACCCTAAAGAAGTTTAGTGAGTGCTATGGACTATTCTTTATTGAAATATTTATATTGGTTGGCAACATTTGTGCTACTGACAAAAATGACACATAGTTTAAATTGTATCATATTGAGGAGAAAAAAACAGTAACACTTCACAGTAAGGTTTCATTTGTGAACATTAGTTAGCTACATTAACAAACTATAATTTTTTAATTATAGTTAATATACTATATATTATAGTATATTAACTATTTAATTATACTAATAAGTTTTAACTTTAATTAAATATTAAAATCAAATATTTAATCTATTAATATTATTTAATGGACCTGAGCTTACATGACCTAACAATGAAAAATTAAATTTTTATTGACATTAACAAAGTAATAAATACTGTAACAAGTGAATTGGTCATTGTTATTATCCTATTTTAAATATGTTTATGGCTCTGAATTGCATTAAGCTAAATGAGTAAGAGGGACTATCTGTCGTTGATTTACAGCATCCGCTCTACCAACATCGTACGCACCATTGAGTCTGCTAAGTGTTTGGTGGCAGGACTGTTCCAACAGGAACAAGCAGGTAAGGTGGCCGCTCAGCTATGCTTTTTTGTGTGGTTTGCTTGAGTAATGGATGAGATGAGCTTTACATACTCCTGTGTTTGCCTTTCCATGTTTGATTTTCTCCCACTCTAAGGTGTTGTGTCCATCCTCACTGATAAGGCGGAGAAAGAAGTCCTCTATCCCAATTATCATGGATGCAAGCTGCTCAAGCTGCATATGGGGTAAAACCTGCTTTATTTTGATAATGATGATAATAAACAAACTTCATATAACCATTCATACTGAATTATATCTCACAATGGAAAGTTAATTGGGAAATATTATTATTAGTAGGGTAATAATAACTATAAAATACATTTAAAAACAAAAAATGATTCAAATTCCAAGAATTGGAAGAAGTAATTATTCCTAAATGTTCTTAAATATAATTTAACCTTCTTTATTTTCTTTAATTATTTGTTTACTTATTGAGGTTTGTACTTTTATTTAGTTAAAAAATACAATATACTTTATTATCAGAAATCATTAGACCTTTGCTTTGGTGAAATACACTACCGTCCAGAAGTTAGCGGTCGGTAAGTTTTTTTTAAAAATGTTTTTGAAAGAAGTCTCAAGTTCACCAAGGCTGCATTTATTTGATCAAAAGTATAATACAACAATAATATTGTGATATTACAATTTAAAATGACTGTTTTATGTTTTAAAATGAATTCAAATTTATGAAAAAACTAAAATTTTCAGCATCATTCAGCGTCACATGATCCTTCATAAATCATGCTAATATACTGATTTGCTGCTCAAAAAACATTGTGCTTCTTAATAGGGCTGGGTAATAAATATCGATTTCTCGATATTAATCGATTCTCATTTTTACGAACCGATATCGATTCTTAAATCTCAAGAATCGATTAGTCATCCTGTTTCATTTGAATGAATAGAACATTGTAGCACGCGTCCAAAACATTGCAATAATCTTTGTCCTTTGTCACTATTGATATGAAACAGTCTAAATGTTCAAATTACGTCCATTTTCTTTCGAAATTAAAAAACATAAATAAAGTTTTGGCGCTGTGGCGAGATCGCTCTCGCGCAGCTCAAGAGAAGCAGCAGCGCGGGCGCTTTGATCTCTCTTCCGCCTTAATAATACCAGATACAGCGCGAAATAAACATGAATGAGCATCTGAAAGTGTGTTAAAAGATAGAGTACAACTTATCGAAATCCGTATCATGTCACATTGATTCGCTCAATCAGTGTTTCAACCGTGGAAAGACATCAGTTAAACAGCTTGTAATTAATGTCATGTATCGTCATATTTACCTCAGAAAAACCACATGTGACCATAAACTCGTTAGTCAGCCAGAAAAATTTACTCTAGAGGAGCATTTTGCTAAATATATGCACCATATTACATATGCATTATAATCTTAATGTTCTTCAATATTTAATGCATATTTGAATAAATCTGGCAAGTTTTTATGACAGCCACCATTTAAATGTTTATATTTCATATAATCTTCTTATTATAAAAATAAATAAAAATGTAATTTAAAGTCCCTGTAAAGGCAATAAAAAAAAAATGTCTAAACACATTATAAATGTTAGAAATGTATTGCTAAAACATATTACAAAGACTGAACTGTGAAGTAGTGTTTGTATAGCTACAAAACAGTTCATTATTACCTTCATATTAGGGTAATGAAGGCTAGTAGGCTACAACTAGACTCCCATAGTTTACAGAATTAGTTAAGAGATTTGATTTCCTTGAGAAAATTTGCCATTTATTGTAACTGATATCCAAAATAATCAATATTGAATCGAATCGAATCCTAATCGAATCGAATTGCAAGCTTGTGAATCGAAATCGAATCGAATTGTTAGATTTGTGTCAATACCCAGCCCTACTTCTTAATATTTCTGGAAACTGATTCTTTGATGAATTGAGTTCAAACAGCATTTATTTGAAATGGAAGTCTTTTGTAAAATTACGTCTTTACTGTCACTTTTCATCAATCATGCTAGCTAAATAAAATATAAATTTCTTTAAAAAAAAAAAATACTCCTCCTGACCCCAGACTTAAAGGTGCCCTAGAATGGTTTTTATTTTTATTGTATAATGTTTGCTGGGTTGCCCTTATAATGTTAGTATGTTTTTTAGATAAAAAATAGTCATAATTTAGAAATAGCCTGATTTTAGCCCTGAGCCCAAACGCTCTGTTTGAAGGGGCGTGTCTGCTGTGTGTAACCGGCCTCTGCTGTGATTGGCTGACATGCTTGCATATGAAATAGCTACGTATTACATGTGAAACTCTCTCGAATACTTTTACTACAGATATTATACGTTTTTACTATTACAGCTATCGAGATTAACGAATCGAAAAGTATTTAGATCTATTCCCATCACATAAAATGTTGCCTTGATGAGCATCGAGCTAACAGATGACAGTGTGTTGATCGCGAGACAATAGATCTTATCATTGATGCTTTCACCAATGCAAACACGATGATGTAAATACAGTATTGAACGATTTTGAGAGAAAGATTACCTGTCTGAACTTGAACAATTACACATCGGAAAGTGTTGCATGGTAGCTCGATCTATTTATTTTCATACGTTCTGAGGCCTGCTCTGTATTGGCCCAAGTTGAGGAAACAGTCTCGTCGGTGAAATGTTTCGTAAAATTAACCCATTGTTTCTTCAGAGGCTCGGATGAAGGAACTAAATACGTACGTAATGTTCATTTATACATCAAAACGCTGAGCAACTGCCATGCTTCGGCTACGCAGTTCCGCCTGTCATTGAACATGGGCTGGCATGTGCACATTTTTGGAGTCGTACATACTAATGATCCCGACTGTTGCGTCACAGTCGGTATTATGTGGAGATTCGCCTATTTTTCAGGGGTGTTTTACAAAAACGAGATTTAAGTAAGAAGGAGAAAACAATGGTGTTTGAGACTCACTGTATGTCATGTCCATGTACTGAACTCTTGTTATTTAATTATGCCAAAATAAATTCAATTTCACATTCTAGGGCACCTTTAATTGTAGTGTAAATGCTCAATATTGTCTTGTGACTGGTTGAACATCATGTGTGTGATTGACTTTGTTGCATCAAATGTAGTCATCGTTGGGCACAATCATCCACGCTTCCTGACATTGCTGCAGACCTCCAGAGCATTCAGAGCTCGCTGGGCGTTGATCCTCATCAACATATCGACTTCATCCTCATTAGAGATGACATGGTGGCCAGAGAGGTAAAGTGCCCCCTGCTGATACATTCTACAGATGCATCTGCATTGGGTTTGTTTCACAAATATAGGACTGTTATATTATTGATCTTAGACCCATGGCCTGCCGCTTCCTACTGCTCTAGAGCACTGGAGGAGTATCGTAGAGCAGAGAGCTGTGGATATGATCTGTCACATCTATGAGCCCAGTAAGAGGTGAGGGGCCAATGAATCCTGCTGTAGATTCTTGAGAAGAGAATGTATGAAGTTGTTGCTTATGGTTTAACTTTAAGGTCTCTGTTAATATGTTTATTTGCTTTTGTTTGTCCTCAGGCAGAATTTACAGATGTGCGTGGGTCCCCTTTTCCAAATACTTCTAACCAACATTGAGGACAAAATTCAAGGCACAACTTCTAATCCAGACAGGTGTCTTCATTTTGAACAGCTTATCTTTTGTTTTATCACTTGACTTTTTTTATGTTTTGGTTAAAACACATGCAATCTAAATTTACATTTAAGACATTAAAGCTTAGGTGTCCAAAAAATTATTAAAACCACTGGCTATTTCCAGACAGTCAGTTACAAAACTTGAGAGGTGCTGCCTCACAGTGGTCAAACTCAGAGATCACGTGTGTAAAAATCCTCTCGAAAACAAGATCTTTAAGTTGCTGTTTTTTGTTGTTTTTGTTGATACAGAAAGTTGTTCCTGTATTCTGTGCATGACACCACCCTGATGCCATGTCTTATGGCTTTGGGGGTTTTTGACATGAAATGGCCACCGTATGCTGCTGACATCACACTGGAGCTGTACCAGCACCGTCAGACTAACCAGCACTATGTTAAAGTATCATACATTGGCCAGGTAAGACTATTCACACATTAATCAGGAGGTAAAATGCTTCAAATACATTCATTACATTTTAAAAGCTTGAGGTTGGTATGATTGAATATGAAGAACAGCATTTATTTTGAATCGCATTTTAACTAAAACACTGTACATTAGCAATAACTTGTTGCTTGTCTAAGCATCTTTCTTTGCTTTTACTTGTAATTCTGGCTTGGTCTTTTTGTGTTGTCTATCCACATTTGAAGCTGTTATTGATTATACCCACAGGACCAAAAAATCCCAGGCTGCAGTGATGTCTACTGCCCGCTGCACGAATTTAAGGCAGCAATGGCTGTTCACGCTCTTCCTGATGATTCTTACCATGCTCTCTGCAACAGTGCAGATGACCATCCCAAAGTCTGACCTCTCACAAACTCTCAACTCTGGACTTTGACTTAAAAAACAAACAAATGTTTGGGTCTGGGCTGTAGAATCCTCTGGAGCTCGGGTCTCTTCTACATGGATTCAAGTGTTTATAATAACTTAAGAGCAGTATCAGAAGTAATTATGTTTAAATTCTGTCAAGTCCTTTCTTTTAAAGGAAATGGATCATGACCGGATGTAACAAATGAGAAAATGTTTATCTGCAGTGTACAAGTTGGTAAACAAATTCATTCACAGGCTGTTGTAATATTTAGCATACATTTCAGAGCAAAAATATTGATAATGTGTGTGACTATTCAAAGGGGTGTTTGTGTAAAATCTTCAGTAGGTGCCTTCATTTCAGTCATCTGAAACTGCTACAGATTTTGCTGCAACCACATTCTTTTAACAATGACATTTGATGTTTTAACATCAAATTAAGTGCTGTTCAAGTTGATATGCAAGTCAATAGGGTGAAAATATTCACTACTGATATGCATATTAATTGTGATAAAAAAACAAAAAAAACATGTTCTACATTTTATAGAATTTTGCTTTATGTATTCACTAGTGTAACATACCAAAATACCTGAAAAAGCACGTGAAGAAAAGTATAAACTTTAAAATGGAAAATTTATTTATATGGCTATTTGGTCGTTCTACATTTTAAATTTGTGTTTTCAGACAAAACACCAACATTTAAAACTTCTTCATTTAAGTCCATTGCATTGTATGTTAAAGAAGGATATGCATTAAAAATTCAGACAAGGAATTATCAAAGGAGAGAGGGAAGGAGAAAAACAATCACATTAGACATTTTGGGATTCCCTTATTTAAAAGACACAGTCACTGTCTCATTTTGAAAAGCTGTAGTCAAACAAATGTTTTCACAAAATTGTCTCTACCCCAAAAAAATGCAGGTTAACAATTTTGTGATTTCTACAATAACTTTTAACTCCATTTACCCAACCTTCATTTAAAAATTCCTGACAAATAGTTTTTTCTAAAACATTGCCAGACAACCACACATTTAGGGCAGTCCACTGGCTCCACTCCATCATTCAAGTACATCCCAGTCCATCGCATCTTTCTTAGGTTTCAAAACAAAGCTAACATTAAGTGCACTCAAGATTATGCCATTTATAAAAAAATAATCATAATAACAATAGAAATAACAACTGTAGTAATTACATTAGTAATAAATTTAAAGCATTCTACACAATTCTCATTATACATATATCACCTTGACCATCAGGCTCCGCCCCCCCTGAGAAAAACACCATGGGTTCAAGTTCTGGTTGAACATCTGTATCAATTGCAAAGCAACCTCAGCTTAGTAACTTAAATAACAACAATTATTGTGAGGAAAAGGACCATTTAAACCATCATAACATTATTTACATGAATAAATTCAACCTCATTGTCTTACATCACAGATCCTTGGTATTTACAGCGTTAATAAAGAAACAAAGCTTTGCTCCTCTTCATTTAATCCTGTGGCTATTCACCTAAAATTTTAAGACAAATTAAAATACTCATAAAAAAACAAACAATGGAAATCAACAGAATTATAGAGATGTCTGCATATGACAGACTGACCTCACTGAGCAGCAATGCACTGGTGGCATTTGTAGAGCTTGGGATTATGTGTCTTTATGTGATTCCTCACATTTTTCTGTCTGAAGAAAGACTTGCTGCACAACTGCAAGAGAGAATTCATTGTGAAAATAGGAAGAGACCAGATATAGAAGTACAATGTCAGAGTGGGATAGAAAAACTGTTAAATGACTGGTGCTTTTTTATTGTGGTCATTTGTCAATTTTATTAAAGGATTAGTTCACCTCAAAATGAAAATTTCCTGATAATCTACTCACCCAAATGCCATCCAAGATGTTCATGTCTGTCTTTCTTCAGTGGAAAAGAAATTAAGTTTTTTGATGACACAATGGACTTCAAGTGCAACCAACATGTTGAAGTCCTTCAGAGGGGCTGTGCAGTGTGCACGTTCCCAGCTGAGGAATAGGGTCTTATCTAGCGAAACGATCGTTCATTTTAAAAACAAAACAAAACATTTATACTTTTTACAAATGCAATTGTTCGTCGTGTGCTGGTCTGCGACGCGCCAGGCATTACGTCATCACATTGGAAACGTCACGAAAGATTAAAAAAATAAATAATTAAAACAAAGATGTCGGACGATTTTGAAATTGGAGGAGAAAATGAGATGGAACATTTTTCCTTTGTTGAACCGGAGTACACAGACAGATAACGTGATGCATGGCGTTTCCACCGTGATGACGTTGTAGAAAAGTTATAAGCTCAGACCAGGAGACGGAGGAAGTTTTCTAAGCAGAAGTTCTTTATTGTTTGTCGCTGCAGTCATACCAACATCGTCTGACATTCTTAGTTTATACTTTTCAAAGAGGGCGGGATTACCTAAATGAGGAGTCACTCTGAACAATGCATGTAAATGATTCATGACTCAGCTGTTTACCTGAGTTCATCAGGATGACAGTGTCAGGCATAGATGATCCAATCAGCCTGATTAGATCACTCAAACATTAACACTATCATAGAGACAAAAGGCCCTGGCTGTACTTTGGGACATGATGAAAAGGTTAATGTCATCATATGCCTCAAAATGGAGGAAACTCTGTGCACTTTCTTAGTTAAAAATACTGTTAAACCTTTATGAAACATTTAATAAATTTGTAACCCTTCAACGTAATGCCTGGCGCGTCGCAGACGGCACAAGACGAACAATTGTGGTTAAAAAGTATATATTTTTTTTTTTAGAAAATGAACGATCGTTTCCACTAGATAAGACACTATTCCTCAGCTGAGAACGTGCACAGCCCTTTGAAGCACTTCAAAGCCTTTTGAAACTGCATTGATTTTGACTTGAAGGCCATTGTGTGGAGAAAAATCCTGAAATGTTTTCCTCAAAAAACTTTCTTTTCCACTGAAGATGGCATTGGGGTGAGTAAATTATCAGGACATTTTCATTTTGAGGTGAACTAATCCTTTAAGCAGAGAATAGACTGAAATGATGGAGTGACCAACAGAAAAACGGAATAAAGAAATGTTACGAGCCAGATTCAAAGCCGCTCTGGTCAGTCAATACGCTGGACGCGCAAACCGCTTTGTCACAGCTCTGATAGTACTTTTTTTAGAATAAGGGCAATTAATCAGCTTTTATTATAGCTTTGTACAGTAGACAGGCACATTGCTGGGAAGGGAGCACCTTCAGGATCTAAGGCGACATGATACATACCGGGCAGGGCCAGTGTTTGCCTTCAATGTGCTTGATCCGGTGCATAATAAGGGCATCACAGTCCCTGTAGGTGGCTCTGCACTGCAGGCAAGCATGTGCTCCTCTGGAGGCATGACCGCGAGGACTCTTCTGCTGTTTCAGACGTGCCCGTCGGATGGATTCCAGTAGGATGGAACGGCGGCTGCTCAGAGGAAGCAGCTTATTTACATTCTATGAAGACAAAACAGATAAATATGTTTTTTTGTAATTTTGGCAAGTGTCATTTTATGGTTATTACCAGATTCAATTTAATATAATTATTTTCAGCGATTGACATTTGAGTACTACTCCCTAACCAAGACCGCATACAAGTTTACAAAACAGTTACGTAACATTTGTCATAAGAATAAACATCACCAAATGCTAGCGTAAGAAAACCGTATCACCTTTGTCTTTGTAGGTTCTTTCTTGACTTTACAGCTCCTCTTGCTGACTTGGGGGTGTCTAGAAAATCGGGCAACCTGTGACCCTTGGGACACACTGGTTTCATCCTTCTCTGTCTTTACTTGAATAGCAATCCTTTGGGAAAAAGGTGAGTGCCTGTTTCCAAGTCCTGCCCAATGAGGCCCATTTAGACCAGTCCGATCTGGCATTATCCTGGCCCTCACCCGATCTCTTCTCCCCATGCCGGGTGATGAATCGCAATGGGAACTACCTCCATGAGAGACAGACCGAGTCAGGTAGATGTCCATGCTCTCCTCCTCCCGTTTGATGCCACTTGGCTGCCGACAGAACCCAAAAAGAAAGCCTTGATCCAACAGTTTGACGGGTGGTTTACTCTGACGCTTGCCCAGGTCTGAGGAATCGCTGGTTAGAAACGGCTGGGTTAGGGGCAAGGGGTCAGCTGGCTCTTCCTTTATTGTTTTGTAAAGGGGATGGCTGTGAAGATGCTGATGGTTGGAAGCATCCCAGTTCCTAACGGCATACTGAACTTCAGGACTGTCCTTTCTTTTTGAATGTTCCTTCATTTTTCTGTTCTCCTTCACCTGTGTTCCTCTTTCAGTTCTGCTGTGCTTTGCTTTTGAAATTCCTGTAGCATGGCTGCATTTTGTTTTGCTTTCTATGTGTTTTGAACTCTTAGGTTTAACTGTTGGGGGACGCCCAGGTTTGTGCCGCTTTGTGTGCAGTGAATTTGTTGTGGCTACCCTTACTGTACGATCTGCTGGTGGGCGACCCCTACGTCCTGGTGCTTTAGGAGGAGTTGCCTGGGGACTGCAGACAGTATTGCGACGGTGAATAGGTTGGAGGATGGCACTGTCTGAAGATTCTTGTTTTATCCTGAGCATAGTGCTTTTTAAAGGGTGAGAGGCATTGTGTGCTGGTACTCTACCTCTTCGAGTAGGTTGGGAAGGAGCTTTATCTTGATTTTTGTGGTGGCGTCTGAGCGTTCGATCGTTTGCACTGGAGTCTGTGTGCAGCAATGACCTGCTACGTGTAGCTCTAGCAATTGGCTCCACAGGATCATGCCTTTTCCTTTTGGACCTTTCTTGGTTCCAAGATTCTTGGAGTTCTACTTTCACTGGTCTGTTCAGCAAGTCCATTCTGCTCATGTCACAGAGAGACAGAGAAGGACTAACGGCAGCAAGCACCCCTAAACTGGTTCCGAATCCCAATGGGACGCCTTGTGGACGAGGTTTTCGGCGGGCTGTGAGCGAATAATCACTGACTTTTAACTTCCTAAGTCGTTTTTTCTGCCCCCAACCAGACAGTTCTTCTGGACCAGGCACCAAGGATTTCCTCTGCAAGCCAAGGAAGTTAAGAAGACGGTATTTCTCCTGAGCACGGGGGCTATGCACCTCATCCTGAGGGACTTTGTTACATACCTTCTCTTCCACATACTCCTCCTTTACCTTTACTGAGGTATCATGGGTCAAAGAAATTGCCTGAGATTGGGATGGAGTCACTGAGAATTCACACTGGGGCTTGTATGCCCGGTGAGAAGAGGACTTCCTCTTTCTCTTAGTGGAGAGGTCAATTTTGGGGAGGAGTCTACGCAGAGCAAGTGCAGCGCCAGGTGAAGAACGAAGCAGACGGCGTGATGGAGAGGAAGAACGAGTAGAGGTGCAAGGAGATGTTGAGATGACCGAAGATGTGGGGTGGGAGGACGTTTTTTTCTTGCAGGATGGAGATTTAAAGTCCATGAGCTTCATTCTGCGATTTGGGCTGCATGGAAAGCCATTTTCCTCAACCTGAAAACTGGACAGGAACTGAGGATTTGAGGTTTCTGTTTCAGGTTCATCTGTCACCTTTTCAACAATCTGCTCACTGTACTGTGCTTGGATGTTCCAGGAAGACCCAGAGCCTTCTCCTTCCTCATCCGCTCTCTTCCTTTTGAGTCCCACTTTCCCTCCTGAAGCTGAGGAGTGGTCTCTCCTAAAAGATCCAGGTATTGAATTATTTGGTTCACCAGGAGTACTGTGCATTCTGGAATGTAACTGACAAGTCTCTCGCTCCCTTTTGATAGCCGAGCAAGCCTCAAGGGCAGGCCACATGCGTAGATGGCGGGCCATGGCACAAACCTCCGTCAAGATGTCCAGATTCAGATTGAGGGTGGAAGTATAAGAGAACTCCAGTAAAGCAAGCAGGCTCTGCTCACTGAAATCTATATGAGGAACCATAAATGATAATTGATTAATGCCCTGAAGGATAAAATAAAAGATATAAGTGTGTTGAAATAGGATAATGACAGTCTAAAGGTTAAGGATCTGCTGCTGGAATGAGATTAACAATACATTATATTAGTATATTTTGTATAACTAGTACAGAAAATTCCATGAAAATATATTCTTTCCTATGACTCCAGTCCTGGAAATCACAATTTTAACATTCCATAATATTCAAGGTTTCCTATGACTGTGGGAACCCTGTAACAAATAAACTTTAAACAACCAAAAGCATAATCAGAGAAGATTACAATGGCTCACTCAATAATGCCCGTTTTAAATTAATACAAGTGTGAACAAACACTTATTTTGAAACTGGTTTAACTTGAATATATACTGCACCCATACCTGTGAGGTCAACATGTGACTGGGCATCAGTGTCCATTTCAGTAAATAACTCCTGGAAGTACTCGCTCACCGCAGCAAGGACTGCTTTGTGGGCGACGAAACACTGGCCATCACCAGTTTTCAGAGTGATATCACAGAAGAGCCCTGCTTCCCGTTGGCTATTGAGTTTGGTTAAGACTTGATGACTGTGTGATTCCACCATCCTGGAGATAAGTCCCACATCAGAACACTAGAGACACAAACAAAGTGAAAGTAAGATAAAGGCAAAACAGTAATCTTGACTAAGATGAATACTGGGATAAATATGTTTAAAAAGCCATTCTTACCACTGATCTCTCAGACTGACTGCGTTGACATTCCTCACAGCCAAAGACATAGTCTCTGACCTGAAAATACATTCCTAAAAGAAAAAACAACAGATTTTTACAAAATTATTACAGAGAAGGATTTGTCTGTGTATATTCAAAAAAGAAAGTCAGTGCTGTGACTGTCAAACCACTCCTATTCCAGAAGTAGCTAAGTTCTGTGTGGGCATTAACCATTCTCTTTCACTTTCACATTACATAGACTAAATCGATTAAGACTGCAAACTATGCAGCTGACAGCTAGTGTAGGAATATCAATTCACAAGTGATTTTTTTGCAAGGCAAAGGAGATCTCTGTCATTATCATCTCTTAGGAGTATAAAACTAGGCTAGTTAACTCCAGTTAAATGAGAAACTTGCCAATGGAAAAAGTGGTTAAGTGTGGCAAACATATATTTTTTAAATGTATATGCATATATTATACTTGGGTTTACTTAAAAAAAGGATGAATGCAGATATGAATAATAAGGCTAAACAAAAGAAAAAGAGGCTAAAATATACTTTTTGTAGCATTTTATCCTCCAGGTAAAACAAAATAGAGGGAATGGGAAATGGCAAATAAATATGTCTTTAAACAATATTAGAATGAATTGTGACATGAAAATTGGGATACCAGGATACAAACTCATCCACATATCATACACATTCATCAATTCCACACAGTTTTATAAATTAACATTGCTAATGACCTACCAAAATCAAAGAGTCATCAGCAATGTCAAATTTGATCCACAACAGCCTTGAATAAGACATGGGCATATTAACCTCATTAGGCTTACTTGTTTGTCTAGTTTGTAACAAACTAATTTGGCAAACTAAGGTGTTTGTGGCACAGGGCAAAATACCCAGCTGTTCTGCAGCCCCAATAAGCTGTATTGAGAAATGCCTCATGGTGCAATTCAGTTAAAACATGAAGCAGCACACCAAAAGCTCAGATTATTACTCCTATCACAATAAGTCCTGACTTACCATAGAGAGAGTGAAGCAACAGATATGTCATACTCCAAACAGTTCTCAGGGGACTGTGGAGTGGTATAGCTTAGGTGTTAAAGAGCTACATTAAAGTTTGTGAATCTAAACCCTAGAAGAGATGATCCATGAATTATTATATGACTAGTCAGCTGACAAATCACAAGACACTATCCCCTATTCCAGGGGGAATGGCTCTGACATTAATGGACAGTAGATTTAGCTAAATACTGTCTGGAATAATTATTGTCAGCAATCTACAAACCCTTTGATAAAATCAATTGCTAAAATAATCTGAAGTTTAGTTGGCATTTGACTATAAATGTGGAGCTCCAACAATGATCTGAACGATTAAGCCGTTCTAAGGATTATTTTGGTCAGTGTTTTTTACCTCTCTAACAATGATGTCCACTCAGTAATTCACTAAGTAATCATTTAGCCAAAGCTTTTAATACAGAAATTACAGGTTCGGTGCTCCTGGAATAACCCAAGGTTAAGTGTCTTAAGTGATTAATCAACCCATATCGAATTCAACAACCTTTCAGTTACCAGCCTAGATGCTTAATCACAAAGCTATCATCTAATACCAAGCATAACAAAATGAGATCTGACATACCGAAAGCAGTTTAAGAATTGTAAACATCATAAGAAGTCTCGAGATAAGCTGGCCCTAAGGGAGATCTTTGCCACCTCCAAATTCACCTTAAGGATGCAATGCAGCATAAAAGCCAACTCTAATGCAACTCAACTCAAGAGGTTCTGTGTAAATGAAATGCTAGCTTACATCAGAGCCACCTTAATTTTTGCCACTGTCATCATAATCAGTGCATGTCTTGTTTTCAGTCAGTTGAGTTTAAAAGACAACATACCTCAACAATGTGACTTTTGTGTGCTTGATGAATTGTTCCCTGTGGTTGTAATTAAATTGTAAATAATTTTATGCCATCTCTGTGCCACTTTACTTTAAGTGTAAAGACAACTAGGCTATAGATGGGATAATAATATATACGTCCATGTTTACTACAATTTTAGTAATTGCTTAGTAAAAGCAATTGCTATGAAGAGTCCCCTACCTGTTCATAAATCAAAAGTTAATTATACATGACTTTATACATTACAGTAATTCACTGTCAAGTTATGATTTAGAAACAAATCAAATTAAACTTAAAGCCTAGGTCACATTATGATAACATTTCTATGATAACGGCTTCTCGAACAAGAAAGTGACGTAGGGCAAGAACCTGATTTTGTCCATTGGGAATTGATTGGATCATTGTACTTGGCTAATTGCTGTGTTCTCATGTAAGTGACAGGTTGTCCCACCTTCGTTCCAGTAAACATCATCAGAAAAAAGATGTCACTGCAATAGGGAGAGGAACTTATTTTTTATTAAAGATATCTAGGGCACATTAATTTTAAAAACAATAATGATGTGCACGGATAAATAATTTAATGATCTTCAATATTCCATAAAAAGAAAATAAGAACGGTAAATTTTTATTTCATGGTGGTGGCTATAGCTAGAGGTCTCTGTCACGTTGGTAGTTGCACTTGCTCATTTATATATTTTGCATCGCTGTTGTACGTCTCATAGGAAATCGACAACTCTCGTGAATACATATTATACTTAAATATGTTTAAATAATATTATAATTACTTGAATAAATTAACTAATTAAAAGATTTATAAACTTTCATGATGATTTGATTCAAAGTTCAGATTAGCTAAAAACTAATTCGAAACAGACACTTAAATAAAATGTATCGGTAGTAAAAAACTAAATAATACCATAAGAGAAAAATGACAAACCTTCCCACCAATAGTGCTCGGCCACCAGTCTGTATGTGTCCTCCAGGGTGTGGTGCGACTTGCCGAGTCTCTTCTCGTGGAAGGTAGCTATGGATTGAAGCCGCTTGTCTTCAGCCAGCACCTCTCGGTACTGGACGAAACCCTTCTCCAACTTTCTGCGGTAAAGAGCTCCGCCGATGACCTCAAAGAAAGCAGAAGACGAGATGGACGCGCAGCCGCCGTTCACATATCCTGCGCGTTCCCGCTGCTCGTCCGCTGAGAGTTTACTACTGCGAAAGGTGTCATCAGTGACATACTGAGCACTGTAGTTGCATTCACTTGCCATTTTTACCGGATTGTTCTCTCTCAATACACTTTAACTAGCAGTGCAGCTTATCTGAAATCGTTTCTCCTATGTGTAAAAAACAGAACTTTTTAACTTGACTTTATCCACCGACATTGAGACGTTTCGGAAACCAATGATGCTTTGAAGTGTCTATGAAGTTATCTGTCTTACAACAGTTATCTGTTGGAGATTCACAGCAAATCCTCAACATTTAAGTAACAAGCAAAATCAATAATATTATGAATAAATAAGTCTCACAGGTCGTAGGCATCCATGTTATTTTTGTTATGAAGAAGTATTGGAGTTAGTAGCTTAAGTATTTTACAATAAAGTCCATCATCTTTGGTGCTTACGATGTGACATAAACGTTAACGTTACATCATATCAAACGTGAAATGCTGCAACTCCACGAGACACTGAATTCAAGACAGATGAGTAACTTCCACCATCAAAAGCCATAAGTAAATCCTGACCACTTATCATAATTCAAATAAATTCTGGAATAAAAATCGGAAACATGGATGGCAAGTTCTTCAATAGCCTGGTTGTCCCATGAAACTGACCTAAACACAAAAATCTATCGATTGAAAAATGTCTCAATCTGTCAAATATGCAGTGGCTGGCATTCATTAATATTAAATTATTAGTATTTAGGCAGGTACTTTAGGGCCTCTTTCATCAGAGGTATCTGCAATTGAATTAACAACGTGTCACGAAACGCCAACTACGTCATAACAGGAGATCCGAATGTCCAAATTTCTCGGCGGGCAGCAATAACAATCGCGCGGAAGGGTCTTCCTCTCGCGCGTGCAACTTGTGATTTCTTGAACTCGGTCTAAGCACGCCGCAGCTAATCTGTCGCGCGACCTATGCGCGATACGCGGGGGTCTTTCCGAAAGACATCCAAACGGAACGGCGGCCTCCAAAATCAATAATATCATCCGCGGTTTCACCTTAACGTGCTCCGCGTCCGTTCATGTAACGATAAACCCAGTCAGATGATTAAATAATCCAATTTTTAACTCGTAGTCTTCTGTTGGTTGCCATTCGTCAACCTAACTTCGCCTCGACGCCCAATTGCCTCACCCCCTCCCTTCCTCGACGCATATTGGTGGATTTTTTAAAGAACATCGACTGCGGACAACGCTATTGGTCATTGAGACTGTCACTCACCGGGCTGTTTTCCCTACTTTTTCCCTACATTAAGATAGGTTGTTGACGTCAGCGTTACCTTACTTAGTGTCAAGTTTATCAATATGAAAAAGGACAACAATGCGAAAATATTGTTTCGCTTGGACTCGTTTTCATTTTAGCGATTTTCATCATACGATTCTCGTTTTTGTCTGCATGATTTATTGGTCGATAGATTATGTGATAGTTAGTTAAGGTTATTATTTATTAATGCATGTGCAATATAGCTATGCATTGTTGTTCAAATCTGTTGTATTTCTTTGTTGTTGTAAATTTAGCCAAATGAATGCAGAGGTAAAAATGCTGTAGCCTATAACTAATATCAACACAGTGCTTTTCGGTGTGCATTTTATTATGAAGATTATTTAAAAAACAACAATACAATGTAGGATTATTTTAGAGAAAACAAACACAAACATTGTCTGGATACACCCCTAATTTTAATAAAAGGGAAGAGAGAGAGAGAGAGAGAGAGAGAGAGAGAGAGAGAGAGAGAGAGTTTAAATAAGCAAGGCACACACTTTCAATGCTGCATAAATGTAATTGACACGGACAAACAAAGATTATGTCCTGATCCTTCCCTTACAAAAAACTCTATAGCCTTATTCATCTAATTTCCTTGCATGATGTACTGAAACTTCCTATTTCCCTAAATGTTTTCAAGTTGTATGTAACATTTTTGGGAAATGGTATTGTTTAGTGAAGTGAAGTTTAAATTGTGGTAATTTGATTCAAGTAAAGGTTTCCCCTCTGAAGAGCAAGTAACAATCAAACAAATATATAAATTAATAAAGATAAAACAGTGACTATGGTGAATTTTTACAGGAGCAAGGTGTCAAACTAATTTATTCTCTTTCCTCTAATCATAGGCAACATGAAAGGAAAACAATGAAATATTTTTCTACCAGATCCACAATGCAAGGCACCATGAAAGTGCAACATAAATCTGCCACAGGAAGAACATTATAGCTTCTAATGTGCTTTGCCATGTTTACGTTACATGTACTCCTCTGCTTGTTGATAACGATACAGGATGACTCAACTAACCACATGACGGTTCAGTTGACTGTTGGCTCTGCCATGAGGTTTCCAACATACTGTTCTGGATGACATGATCTTTCATGATAAATTTGGTTGCTCATCTAATCCTGCCAAGGTTTAAGAGTACACTGGCAAACTATTACCTAGACACAATTTCTCAGTGTCACTGTTCAATGAAACATTAGTTGAGAACTATTTATCATTAATTCCCTAAACATGGATCTCTTCAGAAGGATTGGGAAGGATTTTTTCCAACTAGAAATAGTTGCTTTCACAATATGTTTGTGCTACATTTACTGTTTAGTAGTTGTGTGTGGATAAATGGGTTGAGTCCAGGTGATATATGCAAAATTTGAGGATATGCAGTATGTTCACTTTTTCATAAAAAAAAATTAAATTGGTACTCTTGAACAGTTTGGGGCCCTGAACATTCTCAGAAATGGAGCCATCTCAAAAACGGCTTGTGGCGGCCATGGCAGCCATTTAACTTTCCGCCATAACCAAATTATGTATTTTGTTTCATATCTCCTGAACCAAACATGATAACACTGAACGTGTGATGTCTAGCCCTACAATAAAACCATATAAAACATCATGAACTGTTCAGGTGAATAGTTAATGGTGAATTCAGGGACGTCAGAAGGAAAAATCAGTATCTGAGAACCTTTGCTAGACTTTATAATATCATGTCTGTTGCATGCATGTTGTGTATAGTTTAAAAAGCTTAATCCTTTTGTTCATTAACCTTGACAATACAGTGACTGTAAAGAGTAGAATATTCAATATGACCGTATCAACGTAGCTTAAATGTGTCAAACACAAATATTTACTAAATCTATTTAATAAAATCTATTTCAGAAACACGTTTGTTTCATTGTTTTGTTGTTGAACCTATTCTTCAATGTCTCCTTCACAGTCTCCTCCACATTGACACAGAGCTGTGCACTTTAAGGAGGCTTTTTTTTGCATTTGCTATGCCCCCGGCAGCCTTTCTTGCAGCCACAACTCATGAGTTCAAGGATGGACTGGCTTGCCTGTGGAAGAGTTGACCACAAAGGTATTGTCACGATTGGTCACGCTCTTCCTGGGTTATCACGGACTACATTTCCCTTCATACATCTCCCTGGACTGATTACACCATACACCTGCACTGTGCTGATTACACACACCTGCATCTCATTCACACACACATATAAACCACTTCCACTCACTACACCAGTGCGAAGTCTTGACTTTCCTGGCTGTCATTTCTGAGCGGCTTTCCTGTAGACTTGTTGTTACCCTGACCTTGGACTGTGTATCTATATTGTAAAAAGCGTTATATAAATGAAGGTGACTTGACTTAAAGGTTGTATCAGTGATTTCAGGCCCAAAAATAAATGGTCACATTCATCTAATCTTTCCTAACGATCCGCTAGCTGCCCGCCCCATAAGCTTTGGGGTTTGCTCAATTCCTCCTTTTTTTTTGTGAAGAACTCAAGACGAGCTTGATCGATGTTGAGTTCGCTGCTGGTGCGATCGTAGAGGAGAATTGTGAAGAGCTCCACAATGGAAATGACCTCCTCTGCAATGCTTTTTGAAGCCTTTGACAGAGCCATGAAAGCCTCTGTTGCCATGTCATCTGCATTCCAGGTATCCCATGCTGTTTTCTTGCCCCTAGTTGCAAATGCAGAGACTGTGTTAAAGCCAGTGAAGGCATGGAACACAGGAAGGCCCTTGGATTTGTCAGGACCAAGAGACTTGGCAATCTCACGGGCAGGTATGTATCTGAAGTTCTTGCCAGTCCCAAATGCCACCTGCAACTCCTCAATGTCCAGCTCTGACACATGTGCAATGGCTAGAACCACAACAGTTGGTCCACAGTGCACAGGGTGATTTTTTTTTATTATTTTTTAAAAAAAATTTTTTTATTCTTTTCTCCGCCGCATGGAGTAGCATCCTAGTCTGCCTGTTCATGTGTGCAAGGGGAAATCTGATTGGATTCTTAAGGGTGAGATGACTGGGTTTGCATGTGTAAACGACTTGCTTGGTAGGCGACTTTTCCACAAGGTTCCTGGGCAGAAAGTAAAAAGAGCTGTTTTGTTTTTATCCACATTCAGGAAGCCTTTCCAGTTGGTTTGTTAACTTGTTTTTTTTCCATCCACTTCCTGCTTCTGGGACTTTAGGCTGTTAACTTCATAGCAGTCCGATACAACATCCACTCTGTTGACCCTATCAAGTTTCTCTTTGAGGTATGAAGATCTTGCTGGAAAAGTCATTGAAGGTTTTAGCTATGCCTGGTTTCAGCATGTTGATGACTGCAGACCCATCTAATATTTAGACCTCATTGTCTGAGGCACTGCTGTCACAGCCATAGATAGTTGGGTGTTTAACTGTGTGGTGTTGGGCAGTTTACTGTTTTCCTTTTGTCCCTGAAGGTATCAGCGCCCGTGAGCCAGATTGGGAGCACCTGCGCTAGAACCAGATTGGGAACACCTGCACCAGACGCTGTGGGAGGATAAACACTCCGGCCCTTTTGATATCTCGCTCTCTCTGATCTGGTTCCACTCCTGCCAGTACCAGCAGCACATCTTTGTTTTGTTATATTATGTTTTGTTATATTATGTTTTGTTACCACTCCTCAACACCAAAACTTCACACTAGTCACTCATTCACATTTACACCACTGATGTGCCACTGACTAACATTAATTATTAGTTTAATTTAAGTTGTTATAATACATAGGTTTACTTTTGGCAAACCTCTGTGTCCTTTTCGCATTTGTCATGGCCTTTGAGCAGGGTTATGACACTGCTTATACTGTTTTCTAGGCAGATCAGCCTTGTTTCCTAAGCGTAGTCCACCATGAAGTGAGAGTGATGGAGGGTAGGGTTGATTTTCTTTTTTGAAGAAGTTTTCTGGGTTTCCATCACGGGTTTGACAGGCAATGTAGAGTCTGGAAAACAATGCACATTCATTTTACAGCGAGATTTGTCTTGGACTGTCCTCTTATCGGAGCTGTTTTAAAAAGAGGGCGCTTTTTCCTCTTCGAAGGGGCAGTGATGCGTTTTGTGTCCTGCATCCTCTCTGCAACAAAGAATTTGAACTGCTCTTGCCCCAACCTTTCTGCAACCTGAATAGAATCCACAACAGCTTTGTCTGTTAATTTTCTTGAGGTCAGCTTCAGAAGGTGGCTTCAGGATTTTCCATGACCTCAATCATGTCAATCAACTCGCATGTCTTGAATTTCAGCTGGACACTTTTTTTTACCTGTTCATGATGTCTGTTTTCAGAGACACCCTTACTGCTGAACTCCATGGCATTCTAAAACGTATCACTTATGCTGGGTACACATCACAAGATATTCAGGGTGATTTTGGATAAATTTCTCCCCTTCCGACAATGCTAGGTAAAGTCCCGATTATCTTGATGGTTCTACAGATTATCTTATCTTAGATTTTCCTGTGGTGTGATAAGAGTGACCGAATCTGCTCAGGAGAACGTCGTAACTGCACCGATCTCAATTCAAATCAGAAATCCTGTTGTGTGGGGGGAACCCAGATGACAAATGCAAGCAGGCTCTGGAGATTATCATGTGAAACGAAACAACACCCAATCAGAAAGCGAGCTGACGGAAGACCTCCAGCTCATGCAAGTTCATGTTCACACCGTCTCCACAATTTCATCTAAACGTTTTTCTTTTTCCCCCCCACAAATTCTCTGTAAGGGTAGGGACACGCCCAACCGACGCTAAAGAACGAGGGCTGATGAAAGCCAATTGTGTTGACTAGAGTCAACGGAAAAAGTCAGTCGGCGCTCAAACTGCCCAACGTTGCTCTACAGCCGACCGCTGGCGTGGTGTGTCCTTGGCTTAAAAAGCAATTCATACAATATAAGCAGCATTTCTTCTTGCCAGTCGTCCGACATATTTGTTTACTTTAAAGTCACGTTTGATGCGAGAAATTTTGTGAGATTTCCCGTGTTCCCAGGACTCTTTTATCTGTGAATGGAATCTGTTGGTGAGTGATGTGCATTCCTGGTCACTTCACAGCACTCCACACACTAGAAGAACAAAACAGATAAATCCATGATTTTCTCTCAGATTTTGAAAATATAAGATTTAAAAAATCTTTTACTGTGGCCCCAGTTTCAGATGATATTCTCAGATACTGCGATTTCATGGTGATCCTTATCACAACGTCACTGAATTCACCATTAATCATTCACCTGAACAGTTTATGATGTTGTATCATTGTGGTGATATCATTGTAATCCTTGACCATCAAAACATGGGGTAGATATCACATTTTCAGTGTTATCATGTTTGGTTCAGGAGAAATACTACAAAATACATAATTCAGTTATGGCGGAAAGCAAAATGGCCGCCACAAAGCATTTTGAGATGGCTCCATTTCTAAAAATGCCACAAAAATTGCCACAAATTGTACAAGCTTTATGAAAAAGTGAACATAATTTTCACATATCACCAGGACTAGTATAATAAGTTTTACTTTTTTGTTTTCTGGTAATCATATGTAAAACACACACAGATCATTCAAACCAAACAGCACCATCAGCACCATCAGCACCATTTTGCTGACATAACGCTACCATACATACTTTCACCTTCTGTTCTGTTAAGCTCACATTTATGTTAAAAACATTTTTTGATATTTCTGATATCATATCGAAGGTAGACATCATATGTTTTTTTGATCAGCTGGTTCAGAAAGACAAGATTTTCTTACAGTCGTTATCAATATTCATTTATTTTTACCAATAATCAGACTATTTAGGGGACATTTCATGGTGCTTTCCCAGTGTCCATTGTGGTATAATACTGCACGTACATTGATGATAAGCAACAACATTAAAACCACTTTCCTAATATGGTGTAGGCCACCCTCCTGCTGCCAGAACAGCTCTGATGGACTCTACAAAACCCCTGAACGTGACTTGTGGTGTCTGACATTAGCAGCAGATCCTTTAAGTCCTGTAAGTCACGAGGTGGGGCCTCCATGGATTGATTTGATGATCTATCACATCACATAGGAATTTGAAGGTTGACACCTTGAACTCTGTCATGTTCCTCAAACCATTCCTGAACAATTTTGCAGTATGGAAGGGTGCAGTATCGTGCTGGAAGAGGCCACTGCCTTCAGGGCGCACCTTTGCAATGAAGGGTGTACGTGGTCTGCATTCTCTGCAACAATTTTTAGTTACGTGCCAAAGTAACAACCACATGAATGCCAGGACCCAAGGTTTCCCAGCAAAACATTGCCCAGAACATAACATGAGTTTATTCAAGTGTGCTTCATCAGCAGGGCCACATTAATACACAGGCTTACCTGAGCTTTAGCCCAGGGCCCCGGGCAGAGGGAGGGCCCCGGTGATGCAGAAAAAAATTATAACCAGGTATCGCACACAGGATGAGTCTTTCAGTTGAAGAAAGCATTGATCGAGAATCGAGATATACTTAAAACTATAATTAAGTATTGAGTATTTTGTTACTCTTTAATTACACTAACATAGTTTTACAATCTTGCATGTTTTGGCAATACAATAGATCTGTTTGAAAATATTGATTTATAACAAAAACAGATATTTTCCTAATTCTGAGTAAGTGACTTTTTGTGTAGTCCTCTATAGCAGTGTTTCCCAACCCTGCTCGTGAAGGACCCCCACCACTGTACCTTTTCTTTGTCTTCCTAATCAAACACACCTGATTCAACTTATCAGCTCATTGTCACATGGGAATATATGTGATAATGAGCTGATGAGTTGAATTAGGTGCCCCAGATTGTCATGTTTGAGCTCAAAGACTATGTGCCATAGAGCAGCACCATCCCAGGAAGGATAAATACTATCTCTTTTAACAGGTCAGGTCTACCACAAAAACTTTTCCAATTGTCTATGAATTCTATATGATTTTGCAGACACCACTTAGACAACCAGCCATTGAGTGATGACAATCTGCTAACCATCTCATCACTCCGGCAAGCAGGAAGGGGGTCAGAGCAAATTACAGCGCCTGACATTGTACTTGCGAGTTAACACACCTCTTTAACATTCATTTTAGTGATCTCCGACTGAAAAAGTCGAACATAATTTGTGCCGATGTGAATAATAATCTTAGAGAATTTACGATTAGCATTAGCCAGCACTTTTAAATTTGCTTTGATGTCAGGCGCTCTGACTCTAGTCATAAAGACTAGTAATAATATTCACGTTAATCAGATATTGGTTGAGTCCGAAATCGCCCCCATACCCTCATATCAACATCAAATTTATTTCTAGAACACAGTTCCAGTAGTGGGATTGAATGTGAGATTGGATAAATGCATAAGCCATCAGCCATATCACCCTGTAGCCCAAGACTGGTGCCCACTGAAGCTAAGCAGGGTTGAGCCTGGTTAGTACCTGGATGGGAGACCTCCTAAGAAAACCAGGTTGCTGCTGGAAGAGGTGTTAGTGAGGCCAGCAGGGGGCGCTCACCCTGTGGTCTGTGTGGGTCCTAACACCCCAATATAGTGAGACATACTGTCAAAGAGCACCGTCCTTCGGATGAGACGTTAAAGGTTGTATTTGTATTTCAGGCCCAAAAATAAATGTCTAATCTTTCCTAACGAGCCGCTAGCTGCCCGCCCCATAAGCAGACTGTAAAAAAACACGTCTCTGTATGCAGCCTATAGGCTCTGAGATCTGCACACAAAAACAAATGGGTACACCACCACTCAAAACCAAAACAAACAGTGTTTCAACCAATCACCGACAGGGGCGGGTGTTGTGAGGTTTTGAGCTCATGCACAGCTGGACGCGAAGCCGGAGCAACACCCGCCCCTGCCCCTGTTTTTTTGACGGCATGCTTATGGGGTGGGCAGCTGCTAGCGGATCGTTAGGAAAGATTAGACATTTATTTTTGGGCCTGAAATCACTGATACAACCTTTAAACCGAGGTCTTTACTCTCCGTGGTCATTAAAAATCCCATGGCACTTCTCGTAAAAGAGGAGGGGTGTAACCCCGGTACCCTGGCCACATTCCACCCATTGGCCCTTGCCAATCATGGTCTCCTTATAATCCCCATCCACTGAATTGGCTCTATCACTCTCTCTCCACCAATAGCTGGTGTGTGGTGAGCGCACTGGCACTGTTGTACTGTGGCTGCTGTCGCATCATCCAAGTGAATGCTGCACACTGGTGGTGGTTGAGGAGAGATTCCCTGATATGATTGTAAAGCACTTTGGGTGTACAGTAGTACATGAAAGCGCTATGTAAATGCCTCATTCATTCATTCATTCACTCAATACCGTCCACAATGGTTTCGGACATCCAAATGGCTGTTCCCTCAAATAGTGCCCTATTAAACGTTTTTTTGTGGCTTTTAGTATTAATATGTTAGCCTTACTGTTATCTATAAGCTAGTGTGCTCCAAAACAATGACAAAATTCACATTTAGAAGACCAAACCCAACGTTGAAAATGAAAATCAGGTTGATGTCAGAATCCAACGCCAGATTGACATTAATCTCCAACATTGGACAGATGTTGTATTTTGGTTGAAAATGAAAATCGGGTTGAAATTCTGACGTCAATCTGACTTTCCTTTCAAAATGCAACCCCTGCAACCAAAATCATCCCGATTGACGTTACTACTTTCTACTCAAGGACCTTGACAGAATTGTAGTGGAGTAAAAAGTACGATATTTATCTTTAAAATTTAGTGAATTTACAGTAAGTTTTCAGAAAAAATAACACTCAAGGAAAGTACAGATACTCAAAAAGTGTACATATACAGTACTCAAGTAAATGCACTTTGTTACTGTCCGGCTCTGCTTAAATGTCCTAATTATTAAAGGCCTAATCCTGGCTTAATCTAAGCCCTGTCTGTGAAACCAGACCTTTAAGTATGTTAAATTCACTTAAAGAAAACGTAAAGTATACTTTCATTATAAAACTACATAAAAAAGTAGTTTACTGAGTGTATACTTCAAAGTGTACATTCATAAACTAAAAAAAAGTGCTACAAGTATTTTACAACTCAACTATCATTATACCCACTTCTAGTTCTAGTTCACTTCTAGTATAGCTGCAGTACAAACTAAAAATGTAGATGTAAACTGGTTGTGTATTTTAAAATTTACTACGGGTACACTTATATTTTTTTATACACTAAAAAGTGGGTAAATTTTGTCCCAAGTAGTACTGAAATAATACACTCACAAGAACACTACTGCTACTACATTAGCTTACTTACTACATAAAGTATGCTGGAAAATATACTTGAACTTTACTTAAGTATAATAAAATTACCTTGAAGTGTACTTATTTTTTTGTAAGGGTGGCTCTGTCAGCCTGGCTTCTTCCCATATGCATCCAGCTGCCAAGAAATATATGATCCATCAGACCAGGCAGTCTTCTTCCATTGCTCCATGGTCCAGTTCTGATGCTCACATGCCCATTGTAGGTGCTTTCGCAAGCTTTAGGTTTTTCAGCAATTCAAACTACAGTAGCACTTCTGTGATCAGAGCAGAAGACTCGCCGTTATTGGAGAAGTTTTGACCCAGTCATCTAGCCGTCAATATTTGACCTGTCAAAGTCAGTCAGATCTTTCCGAAATTCAAGTACTGACAGTTGATTTGCTGCCTAATATATCCCAACCCTTGACATAATCAATGTCAGTCACTTCATCTGTCAGTGGTTTAATGTAAAATGAGAACTTGAAGTGCTTTTTGATTCAAACTTTGTAAGAAATGCTTTAATACATTTGGTTGTTATATTAAACAGAACACTGAAGTCTGAAATTGGTTTTAAATGGGGAAAGACAAAATTTGGAGGTGTAAAACAAGTTACTGTAATTTTGCCTTAAAGATCAGTTCAGTCACGTTTAAAAAACTGACCAATTATTTTAACTAAATGGTATGACTTCACTTACACAATATTTAACATAAATGTATGTGTAGAATAAAATAAGGTCATACGAGCTTAATCTGTTTACTTATTAGGATTTACATTGTGTTTGAATTTGTGATGCTGAATTTAGGACCCTTAACACACAGCTTGCTATACTGTTAAAGATAATAAAATATAACTTGTATAATAACATCCTACAATATAATATAGACTTTTGATGGCATTTTCATCATATTCTTATTCTATAAAACTCAGTTTCAAATGCTGAATGCAGCAAAAAGAAGTCACAAACCATCCAATCCAGGCAAGTCATTTAGTACTTTTTTGTTTTTTTTTAAAGAATCACAAAATGCTCAAGCAAATCTTACAAAACATGACAATCGAATATATCTCAATATTTTGTACTTCACAGTCAATAAACTTACACATGCTTAAGTATTCTTTATGAAGAAAATTTAAACCGATGGTCCAACAGTAAAACATTCCTGTCCTAAAAATAAAAGGAGTTTAAGCCATGAGGGAGAAGATTGTTTTTAAGAATAATTCAATGCATTTCCCTCTTAAAGAACAAACACACCTATTCATAGAAAATAGAAAAACATTAGTAGTGAAGATGTGCTTCACAAAGTCCATATCTGACACTCCATGTCCATGAGATATCAGGTGTTTTAAGTTACTGGTTTATGAGTAAATTTAATTTCTGAGGATGTGAATGCTAAGATGCACAAAGAACCATGTTCAGTGCCTATGGTTCCTGGGGTGTGGCGCTGGGTTCTGTGCCCCCTTTGTGTTCACAGCTCTGGGCAGAACCATTGAGAACATCAGTCTTGGACCTCTTGGACTCAGGAGGTTTGCACGCTGGGTCACTGGGAGGAGATGGTCTCTCTGTAATAAAATTATTACAGACCATTCAAACACAATTTAAGCAAATAATTAAAACATTAGGAAAAAAAAAAACTCTTTATAAAAGAAAGCTCAAAACAAACTATCTTTAAAGCATGCAATAAAATGCTCTACTAACCATGCTTGGCTTTCTCAGTGGAAGATGGGGTGACAAAGGAATTGGGGGATCTGGGTACAACTGAAGTTAGTGAAATTCGTCTGAAAGAGAAGTACATACTTGATCTATTGTGAACATTATCTTTACTGCTAAAGTCATGGATTAAAACTAAATCTATAATCTCAATGGATATATTTATGGATATAAAATTAAAAGAAAAACTACCACGCCCCAATTTGGAATGGTAGTATGGCTAAAACACATTGTTATATCAGATCCCACCACAGGTGTGCCACCCTACCTAGGAGTGGGTCCTTTTGGAGTTGTGGTACTTTTGGAGTTGAGGGGTCCAAGAGGAGTGCTGGGGGTTGTATGAGGTGTAAGAGGTCCTTTGCTGGATCCAGGGGTAGAGGGAGCAGATTTGGGTGTGCTGGGGGCTGTACTGGCAGTAGCTGCTGGTGATTTGGGGGTGCTGGGTTTGCCCCAGCCCTCCAGGGTGTTGAGTGTGATCCTCCTGGGCTGAGGTTTGGTTTTCCCTTGCGGTGTGCGTTTCTCTTCTGGCCCAGATACACTGGGGGTCTTCGAGGATGCAGGGCCACTAGATCCCTCTTTCTCCTTTTCCTGTACGGCAGGTATGTTGGCCTGGCGAGGCACTGGGGAAGCAGTCCTGCCATTGGCTGAGTGTCTCTTTCCCTTCTTCTCATTGGTAGAGGATGGGGTCACCATCTCCAGTGGAGGTCGCTCCTTTAATGGGGTGCCCAGCTCCCCCTCTTCAAATGACACGAAGGAACAGTAGCCGTCAGTGGAAGACACTGCCAAGAAGGAGCCATCACGAGACCTGTGGAAGAATGTGCATATCAACAAGTGTTAGTGAATGACTGCTATTATCAAAATGATTCAAAACACTAGATGTCTGCAACTTGAACAATAGCATTGGGTGGTCAATTGGATTTCAAGGTTGCAGGTTACAACACAATGTCATGCAACTACATTGGGATGCATTTTGTGGACCGACGTAGAACAAGCACAACTCAAGTCATATGAAAACAACATAGGCCCAACGCATTAACTAGTCTGTACAACATCTATTTACGATTATGCGTCTTACCAGCTCAGATCACTCAGTGTGTGGTAGTGAATGTTGGAAACATATCCAAATGGCATCGTCTGTTGTGTGTCGTAAAAGAAGATAGAGTCTTCTGATGCAACCGCAAACACCAGCCGATATGGCAGATTAAACGTGTTTGACACCGGCTTCAGTGAACCATCTGTAGGACAAACAGAGTAGTGTTGTCACGATTCTGAAATTTCCAACTTTGATAGATACCTTGAAAATATTTCGATATTTTATCAAAATATATATTGTATACCATTTGAGATACCAAGGGGGAAAACTGCCATACAGATAATTTGTTATTATCTAAATTTTTTGATAACTTGGATAATTGTTGCAATAGCTAGTTACAAAAGTTATTCAGTCAAGAGCAGCGAGTGGTTTTCTCTTTGTCTTTTATTTGATTAACTTGACAGACAGCAGCAGGTTTATTAGACTGTTGTCACTTTAAAAGCTTAAGCACAGATCCAACACACTGTTACACAACATCCGTTTTCTTTCAATTATCTACATTCCAAAACTGATTGCATTTGCCTGAATACTCACCAAGGCAGTTATTTTGACATAATTTGTGTGTATTTGACCGTTTAAGCACAATAAGCCATGAAAAAGAAGTCAATATGGTACATGCGAGCTGTTTGAGAGGCGGCTTGTGTCTGTGCAGCGGGCCACTTAAAGGCCCGTTCTGCTCCCTTTCAAAATATACTCTTTCTTTGGTGCGGAACAACGCGTAGTGGATTATGTTTTCAACATAGTTCAGTGGTGCGCACGCTTTTAGTGTGAGTGCAAACCCTGCGGGAATGAGTAAAATTATACGCAGTACAAGCACCATTCAACCGAAGCGAATGAGACGAGTGAGTGAGAGGAGGCGGGTGTGTGTCAACTTGCTGTTGGAGAGAAGAGAGAGCTAGAATGCACAGCTGGTATAGGTATATATACTGCAGAAAAGGAATATTGGAATGGTTTCAAATATTTCAGCATCGATACGTACCGAAATATCGATATTTTTGACAACACTAGAAGAGAGAAGAGCACTGTCTTTCCATTGCATGGAACACAAACATTGTTCTGGAAGAGTATTGTTTGTACCTTCAGTTCTCTGTGTCTTCAGCTCAAAGTACACTGGGCTGCAGCGCACAGCCAGGGTCGCTTTAGATGGACAGGGCAGATGAGCAATGGGCCTGACACAAAAAAACAGTTAAACATTTAAAGGTGACTGTCAGCATTCTGGCTGATTATTAAAACTGATTCTTATTTAAAATATTGGAACCACAACTTTTGCATGCATTTTTTCTAAAGATTCAGTGTTTACACCTACTTTCAAAAGTTTGAGGTTGATAAGGGTTTAGATTTTTTTTAATTTTTTTTTTTTTTTTTAAAGAAATCTCTTAAGCTCAAGGCTGCATTTATTCAACAACAAAAAATCAGTAAAAACAATAATATGGTGAAACATTGTTACTTTTAAAACATGTTGTTTTAATACATTTTATTCATACTTGCTAAATAAAAATATTAATAATAATTAAAAATGACCCCAAACTTTTGAATGGTAGTGTATATGTGATTAATGCATAGGTTTACAATTGACCATACACATTTAGAACACAAACCTCTTAAAGCTTCTTCTGGAGAACACGTATGTGGTGTTTGTGACATTCTCTCCAGCCTCGACACACCCAGCTAAAAATAAAGATATTCCATAACCATACAAGGAAAGTACATGTAAATGGACACTGGGCCAAAAATACATACTGTATAATGCATATTAAATAGCTTATTATAAGAAGTCTCACATACATTACATGCACAGTATATACACTTAGATGATGGTGTTTTAAAGAAAGTGTACCTGGTGCAAGGAGGAATGACCCATCTGGTGTGAAGGTGAGACGCCTGAAGAACGATCTCATGCTGTCATCATGGAACATTCTGTAGTTCTTCACCTGCACAAAAGTCACTACAATTTAAAAACACATTTAATAAACTATTTACTTAAAAAAAGAAAAACACATTTCCTACATCATATACCTCAGTAAAAATGGCCAAACTTTGACAAATTTATTTTATAATAGCGATTTCATAATGTATATATATGAATTCAAAAGAAAAAGTGAGAAAAATATAATATTAAGATCATTTTTGACAATTGAACAAATAATACTTGAGTACTACATATTACAAATAACATCTTGTGTTGAGCTTGTGTGAAGCACTTGAATTTCACTATCAAAAGGTTGTACAAACCCTGAAATACAAATACAAATTTATGTAATACAAAATCATTTCTTTCTCCTGGTCAGCGCTGTTTGAGCCAATTAGGGATGCTAATGTTCGTCCGAAAACAGCACAAAAAAAAAAAAAAACTTTTGTGTTTAGTAATTTTTAGTAAACAAAGATAAAGGCTGGCTGAAGATCCTAGTAACACTCACCTCTCCATCTGCAGAAGCGGCTGATGCCATCTTACTCACGCTGTAAGCTTTTCTCCTGTTGTGAGCACTGTACACGCGCATTACCCTAAGACACAGAGATTTTACATGCTGTCAGTTTGTAAAACCATGAAAGGCTTCATTTCAAAATGCTCATCACAAGACTCTCGTCTATGATAATCTGGAATGGCTTGAAATTCATTTGAAAGCCCTTAAAATCAACAGACTAACCTGTCACAGCTTAATGTGCTGATGTACTGCCCAAGTGGGTCCCATGCTACTCCTTGCACATAACTCTTGTGATCATTAAAAATGCACATCTTCTGACCTGCAAACAAAACAGGCACTGAATTCAATACATTTACCAGTATGCATTTAGCAGACGCTTTTATCTAAAGCAACTTACAATAAAGGAACGAAAGCAATTCATCACAGAGCCATGTAGTATACAATATCAGGTTTATTAGATAACTAGATTAGGAAGCAAGCTTTATGAAGGAACTTAAACAGGAACAAACTTCTGCTTTCTAAACAACTTTTTATCATTTTACAATACTGTCATAATTTAAGTCACATAGCACTTCAGTACTGCTTCAAGTTTCATACCCTTGTTGATGTCCCACATAATGGCAGTGTTGTCCACAGATCCTGAAACCATCAAATTCCCATCACTGGTCCATGAGATATCATATACATCCTCAATGTGTCCCCTAACAAGCACAGACAATAATAAACAAACTTCTTCAAAAGTAATTATAACTTAAAATGCCAATGAAATGAAAGTAGCTGCAGATGGTTTCTTCTGTATTGGGATGTATATCTGAGTGAAACAGTTTATCAAAAAAAGAAAAATGTTGGATGGGGAATTGGTTCTATCCATTGGTTGTTGATTGGTGGAGGCAGATCAGCTAAGTATGGGCTTGCAGTCATTTGTAAGAAAGGGGCAGCGTTTAAGCGGACTAAACGAAAGCATACATCGCCAAAGAGAAGACTGCTGTTTCACCGGAAGATCAAGTTAAGACATTTTGATTAAAAATTATGAAAGTAGGACATCAAAAATTGGACATATGGTCAGATAAATTGCTCTCAGGAAGATCAATAACATGTATTTAGAAAATAGATAAGATGAATTTTCATTTCATGCCAAATCTAAAGTCAAAGACAGTCAAGGAGGGACATTTTAATTGGGAGAGATTAAAATCAGACCTCAGAGTCTTGACCACACTCCAGCTCTCTTTATTGAGCTGAGCATCTTCATCTTCCTGAAAGGTCGGGGTTTGTTCAGGCTCCTTATTGTCATTCAGTTTCCAAAGCAAGATAGCAGCATCTTGAGAAAGCAGATATTTTTATTAAGACATTTATACGTGATTTCAGAACTTACCCAAGTGATGATCTGACTTTAAACTTACCATCCCCTCCAGATGCCAAGACCTCAGCGGTGGGTGAGAAACGCACTACGTTAACAGCTTTAGTGTGTCGTGCCAAGTTAGACAAAAACTCAACAACCGCCTTCCCATCAGGCCCTTTATCCACACGCCACATCTGAAAGAGAGCAGCTCTCATCTCTCAGTCTGTAATATGTCACCACCAGTGTAAACTCAAAACGTGATGTATTAACTCTCACCCTAACTGTGGTGTCCACCCCAGCTGTAGCCAGCCGCTGTATCCTTCCCTCACCGCTCTGCTGGAAATCCAGACTGTACACTGGCTCCTTATTATGCCAGGCAATCTCACATGTTACCACCTTCATTCTGACTCCTGATGGACGTGGATAGAAAGAGATAAAGATATTAAGACGACAATGATAAAGGCAGGAGGAATATGAGGGAAGTAACAGAATGTAAAAGATGATGGCAAGGCAGAGGAAAACAACCATACTGAAAAGCAAAATAGCTTAACAACGTCACAACAGCAATAAGTTACACTGTCTTATTACTATACAAGTTAACCAGTGGAGTTGAATGCAATGCTACATTTCTATAAAGTTAACAACACTAGACATTTGAATATACTTGAAGCTTACATGTCCATACATCATTAATATGTGAGAACCATTAATAAAAGTAATAGCAAACCGTGAAACACAGTAACATTTGTGTGTAACGTTACTATTAACTTGCATTATGATGAACTATTACAGTCGCAGCGTAATCTGGACCAACTCAACAAACACAACAGTTCTTGAAGAACATTAACGGTAACAGCACGTAATGTCAATGAAAATATTTAATAAAAATAAATAAAAGTCACAAGGCATATTATATATAGAAAACATTCATCCAGTTAACTTACCTTGATAATTAAAGTTGCAATAGTTGTTCAAAACAGTTGCTTCGTGTCACTCCCGCTTTCACCCAAACAGACGCCTTTCCCGCGCAGCGTTGTAAGAGTGAGAACTTCCGGTTTCAAGAGTTGCCTGCATGGTTGCCTGGTCCCACACAAAAAATCCGACGTCGGGCTGTGACATTTTCCACTATCACATGTAAAGTGTACGAGTTTCATGAGTTTTTTTTGTTAATAGTGTACTAAATTATATTGCATAAAAACGGCGCATGAAATACTGTTTGCACTGCAACAATAAAAACGAACATCCTTCGGTTGTAATTTTTGTAAACAGTATGTGGCGACTTAAACGTTTAACTTATGTACCTATTATAAAAGAGTTACTAGGCAACATCGTTATATTTTAGAAAAAAGTTAACTTTATTATAATTATAACAAATAATATCTCGGATAAACAAGAAAGACAGATATAAACATTTTTAATTAAACAAATAAAATTTATTTTATAATTAACAATTTTTTCAAAAACAGCACTGTACAATTTTATACACAGAATTGCTTGTACACAATTTAAGTTATCCACTCACAATTGTGTATTGTGTATCAGGAATATTGTGTATCACAAATACACACAATTGCATATCAGAAAAATTACAGAATATGTACCTTGAAATGCAGTAAAATTTGTAAGCTTAAGTCTTTGTGGCAAAAAGGTCAAACATTATTCTGGACAAATGAACTCTATTCTAATAAAAATATTAATAAAAAAGAATGTAAAACCTGCACAAAGAACTGCAAGTGGTAATCAGGAAGAACTTGCAAATAAATAAATATTAACATTTTAATATTTTCAGAGTGCAATAGAATTTGAACAATTTGCATCTATACACAAAACATTAACCTAGGCTGAACATTTTTGGCCTACTGGCTTTACGTAAAAGCGGTCTCAAGAGGGGGGAATCTTCTGTATGACCTGATCTAAAATCTCATCTATGACCTCACAGTCATAGTTCACTTGGTCAAGGTCCAGTGCAGGAACAAAAGTGACCAATAAACGGGCGACACTGCACCTCAGCTCCCTCAACCTAAGGACGGAACAGAGAGAGCAGATTTATATATATGCATTAAAATGTGACTCCTAATGAGTATGTACAGAAATGCCACCTTAATCCTGAAAATCTTTCAAATAAGTCAACAAGGCTCTTACTTGGCCAGTGTCACTGCATTCTTTCCCTCCACAGGTCTTTCATTGCTCTCTTCTTCCTTTGCGATCCCGTTCACAACGTTTGCAGCTGTGCTTGTGCTGCATGTTTGATTTGAACTGGTGGTACTATTGTTCAGAGTCTCTTTCTTTACTTTTGCATTACTACACTCCTCTCTGTATTTCCTCAGCTCTTCTACTTCCTGCAGTAACTGAGTTTTCTCCCGCTCCAAGCTGTCCAACTTTACGTATACAATTGAGTTTGTGGGTATTGAAGAATGGAAGAAAGGTAAAAAGAAAAACAGTTTAAGCCTGACCAATCAAATAATGGAAAAGACCAGCTCTTGTAGACTAGGCTGCTGGTATGTTCGCATCATGCCTCTTAGCTAGTTTAACTAGCAAGGATTCCATGGTCAGCCAGCTTCACCAGTATAAATTACCTTCACAGGCAAGATTTACCAGTTAAAAGGTTAGTTCACATAAAAATGAAAATTCTGTCATCATGTACTCACCCTCATGTCTTTTCCACCCCGTAAGACTTTCATTCATCTTCGAAACAGAAATGAAGACGTTTTAAAACCAGAGTTATCTGTCCTTCCATTGAAAGTCCATGCAAGCAAAACTTTCATGTTTCAAAAAGTTCAGAAAGAGATTGTAGAATCTTCTTGTTTTATATGAGTAACAGATTTAATTTCGGCTTTCTTATTTACATTTAAACACTGATGAATGCATATACATACAGCAAATCAAATATGGTAAACAGAAGCTCATAAGCGGTGCTTAATGTGTGAGAACCAAAAAGGTTTGTTATTGCGTGTTACGCAAGAATGGTTGAGCTTCCATTGACCATATTTGATTTACTAGTGTTGAAAGTTTTGGTGGAATTTACTTTCAGTGGAGAAACAGAAATCTTTCAGGTTTCAAGATGAACGAAAGTCATACAGATTTGGAACAGCGTGAGGGTGAGTAAATGTGACAAGAGTTTTCATTTCTGGGTGAACTATCCCTTTAACAACATTAAAGCATTACTAAGCAGTCTGGAAATGTATGCTGGTGTTTTCAGCAGGGACTAATTCCTTATTACTTACGAGCACTTTGAGAGTCAAAAATATCAGATACTCACCTTTCTTCTCAGTTCATTGCACTCTGTGTTGCGCTTGTCCAGCTCCCTTAAAAGAAAGTCTACTTGAATAACCATTTCATCGTCTATATTTTCAAAGTCATTTGTTGATGAGTGTCCCTCCCCCTCAGCTTTCAACTGGCCATGACGCACCTCATCCTGTGCCTCTTTCTCAGCTTTAAATTGCAACAACACCTCCTCTTTCTTTTTTATCTCATCCCTCTCTTCTGTAAGCTCTTTGATGCGCTGGGTGGCCTGTAAGTAGAGAGTCTTATAGCGCTGTTCCTCTGATGGATCTGTCTGGATGCTCTGATGGCTGTAGTCCTTGTTCCCAGTGAGTTTCAGGAGTTCGATATCTTTCTCCCGAACCTGCTCTCTTAATTCATCTCTTTCCCGGGCTGTGGCCTCCAGGAGATTTAGCAGGTTGTCCTGTTGCTTCTGTGCTTCATGGGTTGTCATGAGGTCTATTTCTATGTTAGAGAAAAGTGAGGTTTTAGAAGTTGTTGGTGTCGTACCTTCATGGTTTCCTACATCTGACTTGGGATGTTCAAAACTGATTCTATTCTCCTTAATTGTGCCCTCTAGTTTAGCAAGATTTGGTCTGGCATCTTCTGCACTTCTGCACCTCTCAACCTCCATGGGGTCTTGGATTATTTCTGCAGTGTTACTCATCTTGCATTCCACACCAGTAGTGCTCTGTTCCCTTCCTTTAGCATCATTCTCATTCTCCTCCCTCTTGATCTGCTGGTCTTCCTCCTCCTTTACAATGAAATGTTCGGTTTGGGTTGTTATGCTGGTTTGGTCATTTGAAGTTGATGTCTTCATTGTTGCCTGATCACTGCACTCCATATATAATCCTACTGCATCCTTGCTGGTACTTTCTTCTGTCTTTACCTTAGAGAGGTCAACGGTCAAAGGTTTTGGTCTTGGTGTGCTTTTGGTCTCATCAATAGCAATGTCATCATCATCACCACCACTGCTTGTTTCATCGTCATTGTTTTCATTATTGTCTGTGATCCCCAAAGGTGAGGATATAAAATCAGATGTATCTGCGGACTTTGATGGACTATCTGGTGTGTTGCTACAGTAATCCTGAACTGTTCTTGTTCTTTTTGCAGCTTGGCTCTGGGTCAGTCCTAGACTTCTTCTCATCCTTTAGAGGACAGGTTTGAAATCATGTTGTGTGGAAAAAGAGAATTAAGAGAAGATTATCACAAATACAACAATTAAAAAAGAGAAAAGAAGAAAGAGAATGATGTACCTTTTAGGAGTGGAGAGGGACATGACATTTGAAATCACTGGCATGTTGTCCGGGGCTATATAAATAATATTATTAATATAAATAATTCAAATTTTTTAGCAAAAACTAATATGCACAAAACTTGGCCTCACCAGATTGTGAGAGGGGTATTGAATTTAAAGGGCTCTGTGCTGTCAAAGACACCGCAGGTGATCTGGGTGAGGAAGCGGCCTATGGAAACAAAAAGAGAAAGCGAGACTTAAATATGTTCTTATAATTGATAATTGCTTAAATAAGCTTGGGTAAAAAAAGAATTACATTTTGCCGGAGTTGACGCACAAAGTCCTCACGTTTCCTTTTCAGATCCTTATTCTGTTGAATCAGCACATCATTTCTCAACCTGGCTTCTTCCTCCTAATCCAAAGGAAATTGACAATTAAATTACAAAAAAGTGGAAAGAAATCTGAGTACAAAACACAAACTCACCAGCCACATTACCTGGATTCTTTTCTGTTCCTGCTGTTTTTTGAGGTTTTTCTCACTGTGTCAACATAACAGAAAATTAGTGTCAGATTATGGTATTTCAGATCCATCCATTTGTTTAAAAAAAAAATCACTGGCTTACTGTATCTTGCATAAATCAATGAGTCTATTTATTCATATTTAGATAACAAAATAAATGTATAGTTGTAAGAAATGTAAATGTATAGTTGTAAGAAATGTAACAAACAATTCACTCACTGCTGTTTGTATATTTTCAGGCAGGCTGAACTTTCATCTTCAGAATCTTCACGTTCTTCTGGTTCTTCACATCGCCTGAATATAGAAAGAACAACTGTTTGAGCTAAAATTAAAAGATGTTTGATAAAATTAAACATAATATATTAGATCTGAAACTTAGGTTGTTGAATGCATTTTATGAATTTCCCACAGTCACCGGACTCCTTTCTTGCCTTGTTCTCTGGTGATGCAAATTAGCAATGGCCAAAAGTCATTTCATGCGAAAATCAGTTCGATTTCACCCGCTCCTTCTCTCCATGGTACACGCAAAACGACCTGAAAACGTACGCATTCCTATCCTTTAAACGCCCCATCAGAGCTCTCAAGTATTTAGGTGCCATAACGAAACCCTACCATTTCTGAATTTAATATACAGCCTTGATAATTGTATTATGATCATTACTACCTGAACGACATTTCTGACTGGCTAACACACGCGGGCTGCTGTCAGATTGTTATTTTTCTTTTACAGAGCCTTGGGATGTCACAGCGATAGGTGATCTCTCAGGAAACCCATTTCATTGATATCTCTTCCAAGAGTGCTTATAATTGCTGTAGGTTAAAAGTCACTACCATTCAAATGTGTAGAATGACTATCATTTTTTAAAAGATATTACTGCTTCTCTTCACCAATGTAGCTTTTAATTAAAAAAAAAAAAAAAAAAAACTGTAAGTAACATAACTGTAAAATAAAATTTTTGCAGTCATGCCTCCAATCTATTAATAAAACACTATTACATATTACTCATCCTTTTGTTGTGTAATAAATGTGAGAATCACAATACAATGTCTTCTCGGGTTTTGAAATATTGAGTATTTCTTTGCAAGTCATTTTACACTTCTTAGAGTCAAATTTAGGTTTTGCATCGACATAGTTGAAATATTTGCCAACTGTGCCAAAACATTTATGTGTATTACAAATGCTTTATAAGTCTTGGTTGTGGCAAAAAAGTACTTAGAGTTACCATAGTTATAGATGACACAATAACACTGTGACAAATTTCGAATGAATGTACCATCGTTTGTCGCACTGTCGTTCTTTTATTCATCGTTCATCTTTTTCAGTAAAGTAATAAGTAAAGTGAGTACATATCAAATGATCTGTAACAAAGCAATAGTGACACATGATAAAAACACTGTTACTCACAATTGTATGTTGTGACATTACTGTCGGATCCAATGTAGTTGGCACTGCATCATCTTTTAATTTTAGTCTCTCTGAAAAGCCTGCGTCAAACTGCGTCTTGTTTAAAAATGAATCCGCAGTAAAATGAAGCAAACAAACGAACAGTGTCTTATTGACGCAATCTGGTACTTCATCCACGCTTATTTAATGTTAAGATCACAAGGAAGGCAATGCAAAGACTGTGTTTTTCCACAACTTGACATTGCAAAATGTCTTGTAATCCAGAGGCATCTCTTAAATTTTATTGCGTCTATCTCGCATTTACTACTATATGACATGCGCGAATCGATTGGCGGGGCTAAAGAGGCAATGATGTAGAAGTAGGCACTGATCTTCTTCTGCAAAGGCGGTATTTTTTTATGTAATATTGTGACAAAATCTGAAACTAGTGGTTTTGGAAACTGGTTTCAATAAAAGCTGTTTTGGGACTAACAGGGTAGTTTTGAGTTCTAATGACCCCTTTAAAGGTTTGTAGAGGTAATATTTTTTATAAATTGTAATATGACTCTTCAAGGAACTTTTTGTTTGAGTACTGCTGGAGGGTTTATTAAACATTAAAAGCTAAATAAAAAAAGTCAGATTAAACAAACAAAAAAGATTAAAAAGTACAATTTAACTTATTTTTTACTTATGAGAGGTCTTAAATTTTAATTGACAATTTAAACTTAATTGACAACTTTGACTTAGACATATCTAAATCCTTTACCAAATTAACTATCTAATTAGAGTACACATTTTTTTTTTCTTATTCTTTCTTTGTGGATTTGCTTGTTTGACAATTCACGGCATTTACGACATTATTACGTACAGTCTCCTGCACGAGAAAGGAAGAGAGGAGAAGAAGATGGGAAAATGTCAGTTCAATTGTAAGTGCATTCTTTGTGCGTAGGGGTGTGCGATATGTATCGCCTATGATGATATCGTCATTATTGTTTTAACAATGTGCGAACTGACATCAAGTTTGTCACTCATGCTTTTACTACATGATGTATGCAGTTATATGCCCCCAAAATTCAAGATACTTGGGCATTTTTGCCCCGATGAGTTTGTTATATTTATATCATGATGTAGTTATTTTACAATATCGCATGAGCAAGAGAGCCGTTTTCCCCAAATATCTGCATGATTGCAAATGAGATATTTATTTTATACAACAGTTAAATGAACAATAACTTTAGACACAATGTTGTCAATATTGTTTGTTTTTCCTTTATTACGCATTTGAACGAATCAGTTTAATTAATGATTGAATGACCCTTTCAATAAAGACTTTCCTGAATGAATCAGCCGTTTGAACAAATCGGTTGAATGAATGAATGGTTTTAGTTTAATTTTTAAAGTACCTTTAAATATTGAATTAAAAATCTCATAGCATTTATGCAATTGTAAATGCAGTGTAAATATTAATGCCACTTCTAAGTCACCTCCACAGTGCATAGATGGATTTAGTTGATAATGATTTATTTTGATTGGTAATAGCCTATACTGTGTTCTCATTCTAACTGAATGTTAATTTGAATGGGGGGGGGGGGGTATATTGGTAAAAATGCCCCTGGAAATCAAGTTGAGGTGGCAAATATTGCCCCCAATAAAATTTTTTTCATTTCTGTCACTGATGTGATCTGACTACCACATTGAATATGAATAATGTAAATGTCTATCAACAGTACACAAAAGGCTTAAACCATACATGGTACCAACACAAAATCACACTCAGCAAAATATAATCTAATTATTATCAACAAAACTTTGAAAATATCGAAATAGATTTTTTTGTTGTCAATATTGCACACCCCTAATGTACAGCATTTCTTCAGGTCTAAAAAGGGTAATAAAAAGACTTAAATTTGACTTTAAAGATGTGCAGCAACCCTTAACAAACCTGAACTGGGGGTCTGGATTCAATCGACAGAACCATTTTTCAGGCAGCTTATTCATGTCAATGCCATCGGGAAGTTTCCTCCACTTCAGGCAATCATCGCACTGAGCCCAGTTCTGATCAGGACGTTTCCTTTACGTTAAACAAGGAAAAAAGTTTATGAATAAAGTGGCCAAAAGAAACAAAATGTTTTGTAGTGTGTGTCAGTGTATACTAACGGGATATCCTCCATAAGGACTGTGCTGTTCAATCCCCTCTTATGGCGGATTGCTTTCCAGTAATCTTCCAGTTTCACACCCAAAATGTTCATTGTTCTCCTGCGGGGACAAACAAACAGCTTAGACTGCTATATTTTTGATTTCCTGTTGTAGAAAACAAAATTTGCTCGCAAAAACTTGTAAAATTAGTTATTAATTTAACAGTCCAATATGAGAACAAATCTTAACAAGGTTTCGAACAATTCTTGCAATTACCTGAATTGTTTGTAACCCTGCCTGCCTCATCAAAAATCAAATGCTGAATAGCAAGTGAGCTCACAAAATAAGATATTCATAATTAGTCAAAACCTTTTAAGTGTAAATAATTGTGCAGTGAACATTGGCATATATTTAATGTATTTGACCATATACAGAATGTAGTAAAAAGGAGAGACAGTATCTATATTGAACAGAAAACAATCATTCTAGTCACGTATCACACTCGCCTGTACTCTTCTGTGTAGTCAAAGTCCTGCTTGTTGTGTGTTGGCTGGAGGAAGTTGCACTCAATCACTGCAATGACTCCCACTCCTTTTTCATTTGCCTATTGCAAAACCAAGATTGAAAATGCATTTGGATACTCAAAGTAGTAATAAACTACAAACAATTATTTTGTCACTCTAAAAAAGGTGGTGTTTAGGTGAGATAAAAACACAAATGCATTAAAATGTATTTAATTCATATTTAAATATTTACCCTGTTTTGGCATCCAACACGTTCATAGGATTTGATGAGCCGGTTTTTATGGTACATCATGACTCCGTAATGTTCTTTGCTCTTGGTGTTGTATCCAAATATGATGGGGATGCTTTCTTTCTGAGAAGAAAAGACTTAAGGAAAGGTCCGTTTAGTACTGTATTCAGATCAGAAATTACTATAATGATCTGATTGTGTAATGAGTTTAAAAAATATATATTTTGTACCATACATTCATTAAAAAGGTTCATGTCAAGTTGCTTTTATGTATATAAAAAAACAAAATTTTCTGTCTATTATTAAAAAGGAAGCGTCTTGGGGTACTAATTTCCCAATAGTTATCAGGATTTCTTTGGGAAACAGGGAATCACAGCATGCTCCTTTTGATTGTATGGATACATTTAGAAAGTTGGGTTTGTATTTATCCTTGACAATGTGCGCCAGGCTTTTAGAGATCAGCTGGGTTTTTACTTTCTGTCCACGAATGATAATCTGCATTTTGGGCTTCAGATACAGGATGCTACAGTACGCCTAGAAAAAGAAAAGAGACATACAGACACAAATGACTGTTGTGTTCAAACCAGTGGTGGCTCCTGACTGTAAACTTAAATAGGGCAGATTCTGGGTCTTTGCACTAGTTTATGATAAACATTTTGTAAGAAGTCTAGTGTCCTTGCCTTATTCAGTCTGAGGGTGGAGCTCTAATGTTGATTGACAGGCTTTAAGTACACACGACACACGTATAGAATGCCATCTTAGAATTGCCTTAATGTAGTATTTATCTCCTCCGAATGTTGTTTTAGAACAATGGTTCCCAAACTTGCATATGCATACCCCTAGAGGTCGCTGAGGTTTGACAGAGGGGGAACAAAATGCTGATTTTGCCGATCCTTTAATTTGAACCCACCTTAAAATAGAGCATCTATTTCTAACAGGCAAAATGCCGCTTCGAGTGTGAAAACAGGAAAATGGTAGTGTACCTAATTTTTTGCGGTCAAATCTGACTGCATCCACACAGTACACATATGATAGGTTGCATGCAGAGTATTTAAAACTAAAAGCTAAAAACTAAAGTTTTAAGTTTTAAGTTTTTTAAAAACTAAAAATGTATAAACTCGCACGTTCACGGGAATCAGTTTTTGCGAGAGGTGTCTATTCTCACGTAAGCTTACGCTACACCTACGTCACACATGCATGTACGGCTTCTGTCGGAAGTCAGTTATTACAGTTTTAAATATGGATATTTTTCTTACAATACCTCATCGCTCTGATTCAGACAGCATTTATTAACCGTATTAATCGTATGGATTGCTTCAAAAACTCGGGCACTATTCAATGCCATTACAAAGCTGGGAAGAGCCAGGATATTATTTCTTATAACTCGGGTTGTGTTTGGCTGAAAGAAGAAAGTTATGTAAGTTAACATGTTATTCCCCCTCTACACTATGCACTTCACATTGTTTACAAAGGCCGCCATGTCAGATGCAGAGATATTTATGACTGAATCATTGGGATCAACGATTATTGACACTGCCTGTACCTGTACTCTGTGTGGGGAAAATGGCTGGAAAGCTACATTGATGATGGCATCACCCAAGATCAATTAAACCAGTTGATGCAAACAGAAACTCCCAGTTACAGACCAACTTCGGTTCGGTTCGAAGTTGGGAATTTGGCATATTCCAAAAGAAATGTGAAACTACCGCCTAAAATAGGACTGACAAAATGCCAAATTGAAACAATTGAAAAAAAAGTTGTCAAGGTTGGTATTCCACTCCTGCTGAGTAAAACAAGCCTGAAGAAGGCAGGAACAATTTTGGACATGGAAAAGGAAAGTGCAGTGATGTTCAAACAATCTATTCCTCTTGAATTTACTAGTTCTAGATATTACTGTGTCGATATCAGAGACACAGAAACTAAAAAAGGTCAAGATGAAGATGAAGTCCTAACAGCGACAGAAAATATGTCTCCAGATGAGAAACGCAAAGTCCTTCTGAAGCTCCATAAACAGTTTGGTCCCGCGTCTGCAGACAGGCTACAGAGGCTCATTCACAGTTCAGGAAATAACGACAAAGAATGCTTTACTATTTTACAACAAAAAAGACTGTGAAATATGCCAGAAATACAAAAAGACAAAGACAAAGCCTGCTGTGGAGCTACCCTTAGCTTCAGTATATGACGATATAGTGGCGGTGGATCTGCACGAGTTGGAGCCAGGTTTATGGTATCTCCACATCACCGACCATTTCATGCGTTTCAGCGCTGGAAACATTGTGAAAACAAAGAAGTCATCTGAAATCATTAATTTTCACACTTTGATAAGTGTCAATGGCACCCCCCAGAGAATTGAACAACGAAGAGATCAGAGACATGGCTAAAAGCTTTAACATTGAAACAAAACAGCAGGATACGGTCCCTGGAGCAACAGACTACTTGAGAGACATAATCAAATGCTCACTGAGATAATCCAGAAGGTCAGATGTGACTGGCACACTGCCCTTGACTGGGTCCCCATGGCTAAGAACAGCATGTTGAATATTCATGGCTACAGTCCATAGTGTTCGGACAGAATCCTAACCTTCCTTCTGTATTAGTCGATAAACTACCTGCTCTATAAGGTACCACTGTGAGTGCTAGTTCAGGAGAACACATTTCTGCTTTACAGTACATGCTTTTAGGAAAGCACTCTCAGAAGCAGAGTCTTCTAAGCGGATAAGAAGGGCACCACGTACAGTAAGCAGCTCAGGCCCAGGGATGACATGTATGTGACAGGAGACAAGGTATATTACAAAAGAGCAGTCTGTCCTGAGTGGAAGGGACCAAGGGTAGTTATTGGTCAGGATGGAGATGTTGTATTTGTAAGACACGGGAGGACTTTTGTTATGAGTACATCAATATACACCTAGGATGGACTGAGCGCGAGTAAATCATGGGATAAGTTTCATTTTCGGGTGAACTATTCCTTTAATATTTAAAAGTATCACTTAATTTTTACCATCATTTTTATTTCTCTATTGAAATTTTTTAAAAAACATTATCTCGTGACATTATATATGCCATTGTAATTGCATTTGTGCCACCTCTGAGCAGCATTAAACAGTGTGTAAATACATCTACATATACAGCTTGTGCTACTGCAGTGCAAAGGCTTTTTGTTAATACTGATATCTTTTCACTTTTACAATTCGTTATTCATTCCGTTTATGTAGAGGTATATGTTTTGCATGAGTATTTTGGTGGTGCCTTACAGACAAGCCGCAGCTTGTTCAAACTGTAATGCATAATGAAGTGATGTCTCTCATCACAGACACACTTATAATACACCATTTAGACTGTAATCTGTTAGACCAACTCAACATAGGATAGGAGGGTGAAGTACTCACACGCAGGGAGAAGTCGCTCTCTGGGCTTGACTGTAATAAGCGGCAGGGTTGCTTGTATTTCTCCTTTTCACTCTCATATACTTCGGATGGAATCAGGATGTTATAGCGGTCTGTTTCAAAGTCAAACTCAGATTTGTCTGTGGATGTTCTGTCACAGAAAAAAAAAACATTCTCTGAACAATTTCAACTATGCATTCCTGTGCTTCAAGAGTATGATGCTGGCAACACCAAGCTGAATCAGATGTTGAGAAACACAGCTCTAAACTACATTGTTAGCAGATTTTTCATTATTTCTAACATCTCTAATAGTCTGCCCCACTTTCTACCAGAATGCTCACTTGCGGAGATTCCAGATGATGACTCGTGTTCCTGTGGAGTCGGTGGTATAGTGTGCATTGATGGCATTGAGTTCAGAGAGCAGTTCTTCCTCTGTCTGGAACAGAGAGAAGCGCAGGATATCTTGGAGACTTGCTGTATGTTGTGACTCAGGTCGGAGTGAGAGGAAAGGTCAAGGATAAAGACGTCATATTATCTATATATGCTTAAACATATTATCATATTATCTATATATGCTTAAACTCTTATTTAAAAAAACAACTTTTACAACAAATGGGGAAACTGATCAAATGCAAAAGAACATTAGGCACTGGATTCCTACAATGTGTAATATCATCTCTCTAATTTCTTCTTTTTATATCATGCTAAATATTATATTATCCTTTGTAGCCCATCCATTTAAGCCTCCTCCTTTCTTTATTTGGAAGGTAAGGATATATGACTGTCCAATGCGTTTGAAGGACACAATGGGTACAATGACATTCTCTGCATGTATCTCCTGAAGGTATGTCTGGGACAGCAAGCCCACACACATGGACTCTCCGTTCTTAGAAAACACAATGGCGTCCTTTCCCAAGCGCATGGAACCAGACTTAAATCCATTGCCGTAGAGGCCCACAGGGACATGGCCATTTATAGTCTCCTTGTCACTGAAGCCAAAACTGAAAGGGAGAGGAACACAATACATTAGGCTATATATTAATATTTGTACTGTTTAACCGTGGGGTCAGTAAGATTTTTGTTATGAAATTAATAGTTTTATTCAGCAACGCTGCTTTAAATTCACCAAACGTGACAGTAAAGATACTTATAATATTACAAAAAATGTAATTCCTTTGAACTTTCAATTCATCAAAGAATCATGAAAAAATGTATCAGTTTCCTCAAAATGTTTCACAAAATGGACCAAATCAGCATATTAGAATGATTTCTAAATGATCATGTGACACTGCAGACCACTGATGACATTTCAGCTTTGCCATCACAGGAATCAATTCATTTAAAAAATATCTTAAATTAGAAAAAAGTTTATTTTTACAATATTATTAATAATGTTTTACAATATTTTAGTATTACTGTATTTTTGAACATAAGACACCCCTTTCAAAAACATAAAAAAATACAGTAGTGTAAATACATTTACATTTACAAAAGACATATAATGTTTAAAAAAAGTTCTTATAGTAATGCCGTTCTTCAAACTTTCTGTTCATCAAAGAATCCTTATAAAAGACAGTTTTGCAGTGTCTGTTTCCACACTTCATGAACAACCATTTTCAACTATGATAATAAGAAAAGTTGGTAACACTTTATTTTACAGTATCCGTTACATAAGTTACATGTACTTACCATAGTAATAACAGTAAATTATGCATAATTACATGCAACTAAACCTCAACCAAATCCTAATCCTACCATAACCCTAGAGTAAGTACATTTTGTTAATTAATATTACGCAGTACTTAAATATATAATTACACTGTAACAATGGCACCTCAAAAAATAAAGGGTAACCGAAAATTTTCTTGAGTACCAAATCAGCACATTAGATCATGTGACACTGTAAGAATCACTGTTAGGATCATGTGTGCAAGTCAACATACTGGTTTGTGTTCTCACCCACCTGAGCATTTTGTGCATCTTATCGTAATCCATTCCTGCTCCATTATCCATGAAAATTAGACAGTCGTGATCTCTGATTGCTGCCTTATCAATCCAAAACTGTTTGGCACTCACATCTGGGTCGTAAGCATTGTCTAAAGTAGAAGATATACATTTAAAAATATGATCAAATTATTACACATATTTATCCTAGTGTCTGAATAGCTCTCTACTGAGATAGCCCTGAAAACAATTTTTACAAAGTCTTTTAATTCCTTACTTGACCTTGGCAGGAGTTAAACACAGTAAAGGACTTCATGGATAGCTGTTAATGAGCAATACATGGGATGCAATAAAACTATTTACTAAACCATTTAATTTATTACGTACAGTACTAAATAGTATCATGCACTGGTAATATAGCCAGGAATGTCTTTAATATGTGAAACTAGGTTACAAATCCATAGTAATCTAAGACTTGAGGGAACACACCCATTGTTTCAACTGCTAATACATATTCTCACAATGAGCGATACCAGAAGTGTCCGCTCACCTATCAGCTCTGCAATGGCACTGAAGGGCCAGGTGTGGCTGGTGGAGTTGGTGTGAAGGAACTTTGGGTTAAGCTATAAAAGGGTCAAAGACACAAGAAACTTTATAAGTAACAACCTAAAACACAATTTATGTATGGATTACTTAATAAAGCTGTATTCTAGGATTGTGGAACTGTGGTCACAGGAGCTGTATTACAGAAACGTCTTATCTTAATACTTGATTTGAAAAAGTTCTACCGTTACTGAACAGACAGGATAGGATTCTGTGTTAGGATGTTTCTGTAATATAAGACTTGTGAATAGATTTTTCTCCATATTATCTGTTTGCAGGTTTGAAGGTAACAGACATTTTTGGCTGGATTTAAAATTCTTGTTTAAAATCAGTTTTTTTCAAAAGACCCTAAGTTATTATACATTTTAACAATGTATTTATTTAATCAATAACTTCTTTTCTAAACCATTTTATAATTCATATATCATTTAGATGAGCCTTGTTCAAAGTTGTTTTAGAAAAAACATAAATAGACAGCAGCACTTGAAAGTAAAACGTATTTATTTTTTCTATATATTATATTTTTCCAGATGATTTATAAGTCTATAATGAGAGGCCTACCATGAGCTTACTGTTATTGTTCAGTGATGATATATATGCTACAAATCTGTATTTCTACTTATTATTGGGGGCCAACAAGCACTGAAGGTGTGTGCACCTATTATTTGTATCCATTCTTCTTAATCGTCTTCCACTCCTGTGTCTTTTAAAAAATATATTTTTCATCCCTTTATTCGATGAAGCAACAGTGAGGAGAGAGAGGGGGACAGGTTGCCTGAAGCAGCTGCGACCACAAGGCTATTACTCCTGTGTTTATGGTGCTTGAGGGAAACTTCAATTTATAAAATTTGACACACATATAGAGGACAGTCTTAACATTAACCACAGCAAATTTTGAGTAATGTTATCTGTCTCAAACCCCATAGCACCACCAACAGCTCATAAGTTTCACTAATGTCTATGCTAATAACTTTTTAACTTAAGAGCTAGAAATAACAGTTGGTCTGTACCGGATAATGGATAATGTACCGGTTGTCCAATTGAAGCCACTGTTTCTCATTTTAAGGGTGAGCTACTCAGTACTGATCACACTGAGGGGAACGAAACTGAAAGTACAATTCAAAACCGATTTTGGAGCCTTTCTGATAGGACGACGAATACGTCACAGCTAAACAAATGCATGAACATAATATTAAACGATCACAGCATTTTCCACACACAGTGAAATACTTATTTTCATTGTTAAGAGCAAACATATAACGTTAGATAATTTAAGATGACAAACCGTCAACCTGCCAATGACAATGCTAACAGTGCGAGAAATTACGTTATTACGTAACTTATACAATTTCAATGGGTATATTAACATTGTGTATATTAGCATGCGTTAATTACACACGTCAGGCTGTAATAATAAATGTATTAAACATTCATACCGCACTGAGCGGGATCCCTCTCTCCGTTTGCACCGCCATCATTGATATGTACAAACCCGCGACGATACAAAACTTCCAGAAAGGTGGAACTCCAACATCCGGGAGTACGTTACTGACCGAAGGATTTTTAAAATAAAAGCCCAAACAAGGGGACGTACATTTAATTAGTTTTAATGATTTGATGTTTTTAAATTATATTTGTATTTATTTGATGTTTTATTTATTTGACGTTAATATGCTTAAGTTATTAATAGTATAAGTATTAATATAAATAAGTCATTAGAACGATTTTGTTGCTTTTTAGACCCCAATGACTAAGGTCAGTGTCGGGTCAGTACCCAACAGTCGCACTGTTATTTTAGTACCCAACAGTCACACTGTTATTTTGAAAGAAATTCTCAATGGGAAATCCATCACTTCCGGACTGGAACTCTCCTTTTTACAGAAGTGGCTAAAGACAAGTAAACATTAGCCTACTGGTCCAAAATAATTGATCTATGCTTTTACACAATACCAGGAAACTCGTCTGTTTAACGTATTGTTGAATGCAGTTGTCTTATGATAAATAGCCCGATAGTTGACAAAGATGTTTGGACTGGAGCTGTCAACTGGTGAGTAAATAGCAGCAATTTCTGTTCGTTCTGTGCTCTAATGAAACCAAACATGACAAAATTAACCTTGAATATAAAAATTGGTATCAATATGTATTTTGATATAACTCATACTGTCTGCCATATCATTTGGGTGCCGTTTTTACTTTACATTGAACAGATTGTCACAAGTATAAACACGTGACGGTTTGCATGTTGTATTGCAGGTGTGGATGATGTGGTCAAAAAAATTGAAAAGCTCCCCACAGACTTGTTTGCAGAAACGGTAAGATTTGTTAGTGTTATGTGGTCATGTACAATGGGAAGAAAAAATGTGTGCTTGAAAAATTTGCTAAACTTCACAGTTCATATAGGCTACATATTATTATCATCATCAAGTTATTTACTGGATGTGGTATTGAATGTTAATTCAGACTGCTGATCTGACACTAGTCTTTTAATTTTCCAGCTCCAGGTGATCCTTGTTCATCTTCAGGATCAGAGCAAAGCAGTAGATTTGATTGAAAACTGTGATGTAAGCTTACAAAATTGAGAGATATAATTATTATATTGTAAACTGAGCTGCATGCATGGACTTGCTTTTTATGCCTTTGAAATACTTTTATTTCCCTAACTCAGAAATTTCAAAGAGCCGGGATAAACCTGGATCAGAAAGCTGTTCAAGATATTATACGACTGATGTCATACTATTTTAGGTACAGTATTACCTTTCAAAGAACAAAATGTCATTGATGTAAACGTCTCTGAAGTAAAATGGGCTTATTTCTGGAACATGTTGAGTTTGATTGATGTCGGCTGCGATCAAATTTATGATAAATATTTATTCAAACAGGTTAGCTGCAAAGAGCAATCTCAGTGCAGATGTCTTGGTCAGTAAACTGACTGAATGCAGCAGTAAATGGTCCAAAGCAAAGTTACAGTTGGTGCACCAGCTTTGGACTGAACATGGTGCTCTTCTACATGCACAGCAGGAGGTCCTGACAATGGCTAGTATTGGACAGGTGTGTCACATGATTCTTGTTTTCAGTGTCGCTATTGGTCAGCCGCTATTATCTCTCAGGTTTTTGATGTCAAAGCTTCTCCACTCTTAGCTTGTAGATATCCAGTGGAAGCTTGGAATGGCAGTGAGCTCAGATACCTGCCGATCCCTCAACTCTTCGTTCATCTCGGTTCTAATGAAAATTGCGGACACGTCAGGGGAGGTATCATATAAATCCTTTGAGATGACAGTACAGCAGTTCCAGGTATGGAATTATGCATTTTCCTAATTTAATTTTAAACCATCTGAAGTGTCTAAACTTCTGCAACTCATAATTACCTTTTATTTGTCCCTCAGAACTTCCACAGGCAGTTCAAGGAAATGGCCTCCGTTTTAGAGACTGTTTAATATTTTTCTGCATGTGATTTTTGCAGCAGTGATTCTAAACTATTCTGTCTTTGACTAAATATTTACGTTTAAGTATTTGACAGTTAATAATTTTGCATTGATCTTTTTTATTCCTTTAATACTGTCAGCACTGAATAAAGACATCCAAACACACGTCCTATAGTAAATTTCCATTTGTCATTAATGTTGATCTTCATAATTGTCTAAAGTGCCTTTAGGAACATTAATTACTTGTTTTTCCCCTTTCAAATAACAAATAACGCTTATGAGTTGATGTTCAAGAACATGAATTTCTTCTAATATTTTTCAATACAATTATTCACTGAACCACTATTTTGTGTTTTGTTTATAGTTTTTGTTTAATGTATTGCAATTTTTGTTTAATGTAAAGGATTTTGATGGTGATGTTAATACATTAACATCACCATCAAAATCCTTTACAATGCTTAACATCACAATGCTTAACAGTAAGGATGGTGTTGGATTCGGTTTAGGCAAAAAATTGTTACGATGACTTATTTTGAATGGTCTTATTTATTAAATTTTCCAAAAATCTAATTTTGGGAGCTTCGTTGTCTTCTTGACAGTGGAACTGATCTGCTGTTTTGTCTTGGCTGAAAGATTCCATATTAAATGTTTGAATGTGACCTTGCAACACAGCAGAGAGAGACATCATTTAAGGGGTGTGAATACTTTCTGAAGGCCTGAAACCTGTGCCTAGAGATGGCAATTTTTACAGACTATATGACAGGCTATATGTGATGATGGGCTACGGTTGGTCTCTGATGCTCTCTCTCATATTCATCTGGAAATGGTGCTATCTGTCTAGCATCTTGTTTCAAGCTGGGCACTCGATGGCAGCAATAGTAACATGAGAGAACCTTTTAAAAATGTGTTTTCAATTTATTTTATTTACCAGCTAATACTTTTATGAAACATAAATTAAAATTATGAAACTTATTATGGAGGTCCTCAGTTGGCCTTGAACTGAATTCGATATCTCATCATATCTCACTGTGTTAGACAAGCAATGTGTTTACTGACGCAAGACAACCTACCTGTCACTCACATGAGATTGCAGCAATGGCAAACCACAATGATCCAATCAATTCCCGATGGACAAAATCAAGTCCTGTCCTACGTTTGTTCTTGTTCGAGGAGCTTTTTCACTAATACTTTCATGACTTCTGTTGTTTAATGCCCTCTTTTTTTAAACTAAGAGTGGATGATGGCAGCATCCAGGTTGTATACTTCTGAATAGCATACTAGTATACTACTTTTACTATTTCTACATTATTCTACTTTTCCTATAGTAGTGTATAGACTAATAAAGAAATAGTAAGAAAAGTATGGAAACCTACTATTTTGAATTCAGCCGCTGTCTGAAATGAAGGGTATAAAGTTTACTCTGTATATTACATAGTATGCAGTAAGTATGTATGTTAGTATTTGATTCCAAAACACGACCACAGTAACCTCTATCATAAAAAAAATAACATGATAGCTTCTAAAGACAGCAGAGGGCGCTTTTGAGTATATTGAATCATTTTTGTGAAAAAGTAGTTTCATGTTTCAAACTTGTCTGTAGCCTACTTATGTAAACCAATTCACTCTACTGGCAAAATCATTAAAGACTATTAACAAATATTGCTCGAATGAAACTACCCTTGCATAGGATACCATTGATTCACATTGAATTTTACAAGTATGCTCACCTTAAACACCATGAGCCTCACCCTGTATTTACTAGAAATGTGAAGAATGCTTTATCCACAGTAAAATCTCTTGACTCAACTTTTAGTGTTCATTGGCCCAGAAAAAAACCCACGTTTTTTTAATTTAGTATTTTTTATATCATCACATTGTTTTGAGCATAAGAAACAAATGGTAATAAAAAAACAAAATTTTTGAAAAATGATATTTTGTTCATAGGTTATGCTATGTCATCTTTAGTGGACACATGAAGAACTCAGTTGTAAAAAAAAAAAAAAATGACATGACATATATAGGCAAAAACAATTTTTACATTTATCCAATACTTTAAATAGTTGGGTATCAGGATTTTTTCCAACCAAAATTTGTATAAAGATGATTCTCAACTATATTATGAAAGATATAACAGAATGAATTGACACACCATTTTACTTTATGCAATATGTGGGTAAAATGATTCAAATGTACCTGTACACTGTATCTAATTTACATATGACTTTGCTTTTGGGGACACATAATAAAAAGTGTAAAAATGGGAGTAATAATAATATTGGTAATATCTAATATTTCATAGGAATATTGATGTATAATTCCTTTCCCTATTCACACACTTATCCCTGATAGACATGATTTAAGTCCTGACTTAATATTCAGATGGAGTAATACGTTTGACAACAAGATCTAAAGCGTTAAACTATTTCGATATCCCAAGCATTAATAAAGTTCACTTGCTTTCCTCAGTCAGGCCAGTGCCGTGTGTTTCCTGAAGACGCAGGGGAGCCAGAGATCCACACACACGCGCGCGCGCGAACGCCTCTCGTGTGGCTGCTGCGGCCACTCCTCCTGGAACAACAGCACTCTCTGTTCTCCAACGCAGTTAAATGATACAATAACGTCTAAAAAGTGATGTGCAGCGACTTTAAAGGACTCCAGCTGATCTTCAACTTCACATATGAGGCGTTTGTCCGCGGCGACGTCCACAATCTGAGGCGTCGGGACTAGACGACAAGAATAAGACGCGCAGTCCTTCAAGCAGTTGTGTATTGATACACCGAGGCAATTCGTTTAACTTTATATATGGATTTTTCGCTTCGAGTGGAGTGTATTTTTATTTTTTAAACAGTGATATGACCTTGGAATAAAAGCCTCGGTGCATCTTAAAAGTCAGTATTATTGTAGCTTAAGATCTTCAGGACACACGATCCTCACGCACTTTTGCCTAAAGCGTGAGTGATCCATATAGCCTAGGCTACCATTAAGGCGTCAGGAGATGTTTCCAGGAGCTTTCACATAAAAGCCTACTGACCGGTGCATGTATTTATTTAGGCATTTAGTGGTATAAAGGCATAGAGTTGTTGTTGCACAAAGCAACTAAAGTCTTTGTCCCGGAGCCCTTGGAGAGATGGAGGGACATGATGGCAAAGGGAATAATAATAATGACAGTAATCAAAAGGCAGACAAGAGGTTTGCGTTGTGTTACATGGGCTGGTCGTCTCTGGACAGGCGAACCACGTTGCCCATGCTCCCGTGGCTGGTGGCGGAGATCCGGAGGAAAAGTGAGAAGAACGAGTCCGGTCCCGCACAGGCCAGAGAAGTTCAGCTGAATCTCTCGCCCTCTCTGATCCGCTGCGTCCCCGCAAACAGCAGCAACCCGTCCGTGTTCATATTCGAACACAAAGCACAGTTTATATCCAGGTTTATCCACAATAGTCATGACCTGTCTTATTTTGCCTACCTTATCAGAAGTCAACCAGAGAACCCAGAGTCTGAGATGGCATGCCATGTGTTCAAAGCATGCGATCCAAATCAGGTATGTTTGGCCATTGATTTAGCTGGTAAGTGTTTTGTTTGTTTAATGTGTTGCTCAAGGGCACAGTGCTTATAGTTTATGAATCAACACTTTCTGGGGTTCGGATTAGAGGTAGACTGGTTATTGGTTCTTTATATAAATGGCATCATTTTACCATTATTTTATTTTATTTTATTTATTTATTCCATTATTAACTGAAATGGTTATATACTCTTACATATTGGGTCTATTGTTAAATGACCTAATTTTGTTAATATTTATTTTTTTATACAGATATTCAGTTTACTCTTTCAGGGGTTGGGATTAAAGGTAGAATCTGTTCGTTTTGGTAGGCTATATGAATAAATGGCATTATTTGATCATAATTTTTATTTATTTTACAGGTATGAACACCTTTTCAACTGAAATGGTTATATATATTTTAAATATCAGGTCTATTGTTAAATGACCAAATTTTGTTTTGTTTTATTATTATTTTTTACCGATATTCAATTAACCCTTTTAGGGAATTGGACTGGATTAGAGGTAGACTGGTTATCGGTTCATTTTGGTATATGAATAAATGGCATGATTTGACCATAATATTTACATTATTTATTTATTTTACCGATATCAGCCTAACAACTTTTTAATTTAAATGGTCATATTTTTAAATATTGGGGTCTATTGTTAAATGACCTAATTTTGTAAAAAATATTTTTAACAATTATTCAATCAAACCTTTTTGGGCATTGAATTAGAGGTAGACTGATTATCGTTTCTTTTCCGGTCTATGAATAAAACACTTTTTATATTTAAATGCAAAAAAAGTCTATCTATCTATCTATCTATCTATCTATCTATCTATCTATCTATCTAATCTGTCGCTGACAGATTTCCACTCGTTAACTATGACCAAAATCGGCATGATCGTAATCACTTGGGTGAATTTCTCACGTGAATTTATGTGAGAAGTTTTTTCCGCTGTTGGTTGGGACTGCCTCTTTACCAAATATATATATATAAACAAACTTTCTTTCGTTGTCCCCCTTACCCTTTCAACAGAAATAATGAGTCATGCTAAACTTTCTCCTGTATGATTGACAGGTCTTTGCCAGTTGGATAAATGTCAGTATGTAGGGCACCGTTGCACCAGAGGAATTAGATTTACAGAGCATCATGTAAAGGCGGGTCAGATCTCTTCTGGCACACGAGGAGGAAGGATTAATCAGATCAGCTAGACAATACACACTTAGAATATTGAAATACCCCCACCCGCTCCTCTGCTCTCTGTCATGATGCCTTGAAACAACAATAATAACCATGATGCACTGCAGTTACATCTGAGTGCTCTGTTCCATCGTATTGATTTGGAATTAGTAATGTAACCCTAATGTTATTCTGCTGCTGAGCTATATTTAGCCTGTTCAATGTGCTTTGTTGTTTTTGGTGAAACATGAATTTGCACATATGTGTGTATATTCAGTGATTTGCTATAGTATATCTCTTAGTTTCTCTGTGCATTTAATTTGAAAAGAAATCATTTTTCTTTGTACGTGCCACATTATGTGCTATTTATACAATTGTTGTATATATTCTCAAAGGTAAAAGTACTCAGTGAATGTGAGGAAGGGAAAGTTTATCTTCCTGGTGTCGGTCCTCTTGTGTGTGCATGTTGAGCTCCAGAAACAACATGCATACATCACCGTCATGTGTTATGCAATAACATAGCAACATGTAGCTGGATTGGATATCAACACGTGCTAGTCCATGAGGAATGTGTCTTTTAAGATGGCTGCTGTTTCATTTCGAAGTGCTAGTACCATGCACTGTAGTCCCTGACTGTAGTGAGACTGACTCAGGCATTTCGGCATAAAAATATCTCCTAGTCTGAATGCAGCCCGATCAATCCTTTCCAGTTGCCTGTGGAGTGACATAGTTCAACTTTTAAGGCTGTGGGGGAACCCACTGGTCCCTTATTTATAACTCCACCTTCAGCATAGAATAGCCCACCCAGTGTAAGGGTAACAAAGTAAGGTTATGCTTCTTTTCATAATGATATACTATGTGCACTCAGATGCCTGGCCTCATTATACTGATAGAAATGAAAGGAAAGCTTTATCTGTGATTAAGCTGCAGTGTGTTTATGCTGTGGGTAAGGAAAAAAAAAGCCTGGGGTCCTTCTGATCCATTTTTTAAATTGTTTATGCAGTTTAAGACTATAGGCTATTTGTTTTGAGGTTTGGAGCGGTTATCAAAGAATGAAGCAAAAGCAATGTTGCACAGGACATAGGCTAATAACCCACTTAGACCTCCAAGTTAGAGTTTTGGAGTATGGGACAGTGTCCTGTTTTACCCAGCTGCTCTGAATACTTTGTAGTTGGTCGGTCTTCCTGGTACCCATGGCTCATGTTATGCCAATCTGCGTCCTGTACAAGAAGTGACCAGTGACATGGGTGTCCTGTTCTAGTGGATTGTGTTTTGGTACTGTATAGAGAAAGCAAAGTTATACCTATGAATGATCAATATTTTAATGTGGATTTTAAGTAAGGAATTTTCAGACTCGGGGGTGCTTGGGGTTCGCAAACAAATTGAGAGAAATAAACGGATTTTGTGCAGTATATTTTTAGGGCTGTCAAGGTGAATTTGTGTACTTTCGATTTTAAAGAAATACTAAAAATAAATATTCATCATCTTTCAGTGCTCTTTTCTCTATTTTCACTGTTAGTTTTATGTGGGTTGACTCTGGTAATTTCCCGAGGAGCCTCCAGTGCTGTTTGCATTTTATAGCTTAGTTTTTAAACAGCATAGCATTTTTAAACATGAGGTCAGTGGCAGCACATTGATGACATTTTGCACATTCTTTAAATCTTGAGAGATTAAGGAGGTCATGTGCACTAATCAGTCTTTGTATTTTGTCCATTTTAATGAAAAGCAGGATTTTCTCATCACAGTTTCTTTGTGTTTAAACTATTTTTCATCCGACAGCTTTGATGCATAAATCAAAGAGGTTTATATTCCTCATCTGGTATCAAGCCTCTGTGTCATACATATATGTAAAGAATCATTGCATTTGGTTACAGAAAATAAAACCAAGTGGCATTTATTTATAAACATCAAAATGCTTCACAAAAGCATTGTGTTTTGAATGATAAAAGAAAAGATATTCTGTTCAAAATGACAACAATGTGTGTTGTTGGACACTTTCTGGTTGTAAAACAAACATGCTCATGGTTAATGTGATGCACTACACACTTGGTTACTCTTACTAGTGAACTTGAGTAGAACTGATGTCGTATTCACTAAATGCCCTTGACACCAGGTGATGAAAGGAAAATAAACAAAGGAAAGTGAACTTAGTTGTGAAAAAAATTTCAAAAAGTCATCTAATGCAATGACAAGGGTTTTTCTATTGGAATCACATTCTATTTTTATCACTAAATGAGAAGTATAATAAAGTATATTTTTTATACAGCTTTTGTGATTCATACCCTCCTACTTTCATCCTTAAATCTTTGTTTCAGTCCAAATAATTTATTAGACTAAAGGGGGTCTAGCATCATCTTGCAATTGAATAATTCAGGCCGTTTAAGGGTTTTAAACACTGTCACGGATGCCTGGTGAGGTCATAGAAATTTACTGTAGGTGAATGTTTTTGTTTTGCTTTTTCTTGTGCACGTATGTGACCTCAAAACAGCACTAGTGTGCATGGTCTTTTCACTATCAGATGTAAAAATCTGCTTTTTGCAGATTATTCAGGCTGCTTAGATAGTTACTAGGAGTCTTTTTGGAAATCTGTGAGTGTTCCTAGGAAATAAGCCATTTGTCAGTTAAAAACAAGCAGCCACACCCTCACCCACACTGCTTACACAGGCAGCACATTGCTGGAGACGATTGCTTGAAGGATTGTTTGCTTTTCCTCCTGATCTCAAGGAACATTTTCTCTCAGCTGCACCATGATTTTCCACCAGTTAGCCTTAGGGTTTCAATGAAATGTTTGCACTAAACTGAGCTATATTTAGTGACAGACGTGTAGTGGACCACAGAGGTCTTAATTTTATTTATTTTTTACTCCTGACTCACTCATGAAGTGCCTGCAATAATTGCATAAAACCAATTGCAAAGTAAAGAAAATGTAGACCTTGCTGCTAAATTGTTAGGCTATTCTGGGTGGTTGCCAGGGTGTTGCTATGCGGTTGCCAAAGCATTCTGAGTGGACTTTAATGTGGTTTATATGATTTTCTGGATAGTTGGGTTTTTCCAGCCTCAAGTCTCTGTGATATTCTGGTTCTATATAACTCAGGTCCCTCCTTCAATTGTTTTTGCACACCAGGGAAACATTATGAGCCTGATTGCTTCAAGTAATAGCACACAAATTCTCAAAAAGCCATATTATATTGATTTATGCGCTGACATTTAATATGGCAGGTTAGGTGTTTGTTGTACCTGATAGCCCATATTAAGATGATTTATATCATGGGTGTAGTTATGACAGTGACATGTTAAAGCAACAAGTCAAGCCTCTAATGTGAAAGTTTTCATGGGTTAGCTTTACAAGAGATAGAACAGTGTGTGTGTACAGCCTGCAGTTATGTTTGACTTGCTCTCCATTACTGCCTTGAACAAGTAATCCATGTGACTGTATTTTTATGCAGCAAGCACTCTGTATCCATTACAGGGCTTTAGTTCCTGGAAGATTTGTTTATATCGACAGGATTCTTGTTCACATTAGTGATTTGCGCTCTATGTGCATTGACTGTGCAACATGTTAATGTGTCTCAGAGCTTTCTGTGTCTAAGGAAACTCCAACCTTCGTTTATACCATGCCTGAAACCATTTCAGATTCTTGTTAGAACATAATTTTCTCTACTTCTGTTTGTTTTCCCTGAACGTATACTTCAGGGATTTATTGTTTATGTTGAGCCAGCTCAGAATTGAATCTTATACCATTACCAGACTTATGGTAGTCTTCTAGATCAGGCCAGCCAAGCGTGCTCTTCCAGCCTAGTCTGAGCTGGCCTAGTGTGTGTTTAAAGTCTGTGGAGCTTCATTTCTTTTCACCTCTGAGTCTCGCTGGCATCAGGCCCAATTCTGTCACCAGACTCATTTTTGTATTCTCCCAAACAAGATGTGTCTTGCTGATGTAAATCAGTTTTTTTTTAACGTTGCCATATACACTTGAGCCTGAGAGACAAGCCAGAACATTTCTAAGCCAAGCAAAGGCACAAGAGATCACGGGCGTAATATATTCATATATATATGAGGTATATCTGACATTTGCAACCAATATACCAGTTTTAAACCCAAAAGCATGAATGCAGATTTGAGTATGGACGGTAGGGACTTGAGTCATGACCCTATACCAAAGTTTCTTTCGATCACAGCTGTGACTAAATGTAATAAAGCTACGGAATATAATTAATGTCATGTTTTCATTTGCAAAATTAAATACTTTGTTTCTTGTAATACGTGAAATTAAGCATTACAAGGGTAACGCTTTTGCATTGCTTGTGACTGTGCATGAGTTGTTTTATGGGAATTATGCAAATGCTGCATGTGTTCAAAACCCAAGCCGCGATAAATCACAGTTTCTTTATTGTCTCATGCGTTTTCTGTGAGGAGCCTAATCAAACAGACAATTAAAATCTCAATGTTTCCAAAAATGGTGTTTCAGCAAAATTCAGCGGTTGGATTCACAAAACATTCTTAAGAATGTAGTTCTACTCAACTTTATGAGTAATGTTTTTTTTTTTGTGTGCAAAATATTCTTAAAAATGTTCTAAACTTTAAAAAAAAAATTTTTTATGATTGTTCTGGACAAAACATAAGAGTTTGAATTCCTATTTTTCAAGAACTATGGGACTGGTTTTACAAAAACTCTCAAAAATATATATTTTTTAATATATATATATTTACATTATAGTTTCTCAGTTGTTTGAAACATATAAGTGTTAGATCCTGGAAAAGAAAATCTTTAATACATAAAGATAAAATAATATCTTATAAAATGTATGTATAATGTATAATATGTATGTGTTGCTGATTTAAAAATGTCTCAACCCATGTTATAATTAAACCTATGCCCTTGCACCTAGTTAAAAAAAATTCCTACTGATGTTCAGGCTTATAAAAACAGAGATCTGTTTTCCTAGCTCCATGTTTCATTCTAAATGATTGATAGTAGTAACAAATACCAGAGAAAAGTCTGCCTTGGCTTTTTGTATTACTGACTCCTAAATTGCTCCTTAGGGGCTGAACCTAGTTAGTTATGCAACCTGCATGTCTCACTGCAAAAGTTTAACATGACCACTGAGCCTTTTTATTGAAGTTTTGTCCTTGTTTGCCTTTCAGTATGTTGAGTTAGTATTTGTATGGTTGATCTAATGTCTTACCCTGTTCCCCAGGTGCCTGAGGTTATTAGCAGCATTAGACAGGTGTCCAAGGCTGCACTTAAGGAGGAAAGCAAGCCCAAGCAAGATAGTGACGAGTCTTTCTACAACTCCCAGAAGTTTGAAGTACTTTACTGTGGAAAAGTGACTGTCAACCACAAGAAAGCCCCTTCAACTCTAATTGACGACTGCATTGATAAATTCCGCCAACACGAGATTGAACGCAAGCGTCTGCGGCTCCTCAGCGGCCAGCGTGGCTCCACCGAAGCCCCCGTAGAGTTCATCATGGGTGACGACCCTCTAAGCTCTTCCCTCTGCGAAGTTGACGAACCCGAGGCAGAACCCGGCTCGATCGAGGAAGACCTGTCTGAGTTGGCCAATGGGAAACTGGCCTTGACCAGCTCCTCTAGTACAGGTAGCTTGCGAGGGGCCTTTCCTGAGTGCATTTTGGAGGACTCGGGATTTGGGGAGCAGCAGGAGATTCGTACGCGTTGTAATAGCCTCGCGGGCGGCCTGCAGAAAAAGCCCAGAGAGAATGGGAAGGCGTCAACGCGTAGGAGACATGCTAGCGCGCCCAATAACGTGCAGCCGACTGATGCTGACAAGAATCGCACAATGCTGTTCCAGGTATTACACACAAACTTTTAGTCTGTGATTTCATGAACCTTTACTGATGATTTCAAAAATGAAATTCATAATTGACTCACCCTCATGTTGAAACAAAAAAGATGTTAATGAGGTTTTCAACTGTTTTTGTCCATACAATGAAAGTTAATGGACAAACCCTCTACATTGCGAGTAAATCACTCACATATGCTACTAAATTTCACGCTAGATGAATAAATAATGTCTGTATATTGTTAGATTTCACTCACCAGGGATTGAGTTAGAGGCCAAAGGCCCATTAACACAAATGATGATAACTATAATGTTTTAATAATTGTTCTGATTCTATGAGAAGTGGGAAGTCCACACCACAACTATGGTGATTCGATTTCCATTGTTTGAATAGAGGGTTGGTGTTCTAAACAACTTTTGACCCAAATGACTTTCATTTTATGAACAAAAAAACACTAAAATATTTTCTTCTGAGCTCCAATTTTTGTGAACTATCCCTTTAAGCATAAAAACAGGCCTACGCATGTAAATGTCTTCTTTTTAAAAGTCAAATTCTTGCTAATTAGCATGCATGATGGTCATGCAGTCACACGTTTCCCTTTAAACAGTTTTTAGGGGGAGGTGTCTCTATGGTCATTTGGTTAGGAAATCACTTGCAGCCTCTATGACCTTGGTTGTTAAGTAGGAATTTTAAAATGCAAATACAGCTCTCAGAAAACACTGCAAGCCGAGTTATCAGTTAGCAGAGATTTAGCTTTATATTTGTGTTTCATTCCTAATGCTTCTTAATAAACAAAATATGCTATCAAACTGCATTTTTTTTTTGTGCAGGTTGGACGGTTTGAAGTGAATCTCATCAGCCCTGAAACCAAAACTGTGGTTCTGGAGAAGAATTTTAAGGACATCTCGTCCTGTTCACAGGTCTGTGTGTGTGAAAGGATTAGGTTTGTTTGGTTTTAGAGATAAGCTCTTTGTACGTCTCATATTTAATGTCACCATATGTTGTCACACAGTGCTATTCAAAACAAGTACCAAGCAACTGACATGAGGTTTTGTACTAATTTAGAATATTTATATTTTTCTTTGTCATATATTGATGTTCTCATAAAAAGACCTTTCAAACTGCCATATTTCTTACTGTTGTCTATGTCTTACGATAAAAGTGCATGTTTTGCATGTGTATAACAGGACAGTGATCTGAATATTAAGGCAATAAGTCACTCAAGGACAAGGTCATGAGTTGAGTGATTTTACCATAGGTGAGGGGTGTTTTAGGCACAACACTAGGTGTCATTGATTTTTATTTTTGTAATGCTCATCTTTAAAGGGCGCAGCATTATTAAATATTAGGGCTGTTTTCGACTAAAAAGAAAAGAAAAAAAAAAGGGCTATTCTGGTGGGTGCGGTGGAGACGCGTTCTTGTAACAATAAAGCGCTGCCAATAAAGCACCTACAATCTGTCACAAAGCACCGGCAAAAATAATGAATCATTACATTACAATTATGAATATGTAAAATATAGCTAGGAGAAGTGTTTTCTTTCTTCAGTGTCGGCTGCAAAGATGAAGTTGACTATGCTGACTCGCGATCTTCACAGTATTGAACACGCCAGAGAGAAATGCACATTTCATACGGATTAGGCTACATAAGCAGAGAGCAGTCTGTGTCTGTTTTCGTTCGTTTTGAATTGTTCTGTTTAAAAGTGGACATGTCTGTGAGAGAGGCTACCTTATACGCTGAGTTTCAGTTCATTTATGAGACGAGCTCCAGTTCACGCGCCGGCGCCTCCGTTTCGTGATTATCTATCGTCTGCTATATTTACTTCTTATTTATTAAATCCAGGCAATTGGTTGATGAAACATTGATTAAAATTAAGATACAATTAATACGAAACGAAATTCACTTTAAAGAAAGGTTTTGTGCTTTCTGTTTGATGTCTCTGTGAAAGTTTTAAAGCATTTTAGTGCCGCTTTTCAGAGCGGTCACGTCTGTAACATTGTTTTTTCCTCATAAATGCGAACACGAAAAATAAAATAAAATGAATATTTTATGTTCTGTGGAGACTACAGTTTATCATAATTTGTATTCTGAAGAATACGTAATGCTGGTACATATTCCATTACTCCCCAACACTGATATTATATAACCTTCTGCAAGATATTTCAATAACACGGTTTTGGCGGTTATAGAGTTCTAATGACGGTGTTCAACTATAACCGTCGGTCTCACACTTAATAACCGTCACACCCCTACTTGTTTTTTGTTTGTAAAGTTAGCCTTACCCGTTTACGCCATGTTGGTTGTCGTCGTGTGATATGAAAGAAGCTGCTGACACAACTTGCACTTAACTTTCTTTGGGTCATCTTTAACCTTCTCGAAATACTCCCAACACTTTTGATGATTTTTTAGAAGCCATTTTGTGAGCCAATAAATCCGTAAATGCTAACAAATGCGGTCCGGACGTCACAGGCCTGTAGTGTGCTGCTGCTCATTGGTTACATAACACTTCCCTACTATTCGACCATGAGGTTCATAGTCGAATCAGACCTCTCCGATTCGAATCGTCGAATCCTCGACTATTGAAGTCAGCCCTATTAAATATGTTGACTTAATTTCCACTGAAACATTAAGACAGGGCAGAACATATTGAGCAGCTCCTCCCCTTTTAAAAAATAAAAGCTCCTCCCCGTTTTGTTTACATCACAGCTCAGTAAAGCCGTTAATCATGTAGAAAATAGTAGATGTAGAACACTAGCTTATAGATAACAGTAAGGCTAACATATTCATACTAAAAGCCAAAAAACTTCAATTTTGATTAAGTGCTTATTGGTTTCATAAAATGACAGCAACAGAAATATAAAGGATACTAATGTTCATTAAATAAAAATTCTATGTATTACCAATAATAGTACCAACAAGGTGGTGCATTTATATAAAATTCAGTTGATGTGTAATCACACTTTCTTCCAATCAGAATTCAGAGGTAGCATAATTTGTTTTATGAAGTGAATTTTTACATGTTATGTGTCACTGTGACTTGCAGCCCTGTATGTCTGTTAGTCTTTTATGGATGTCATTTCTTGTGCCCGCAGGGTGTTAAGCAGACAGATCACTTTGGCTTTATTTGTCGGGATGTGGAGGAGTCTGGCCCAGCCCAGTATGTGTGTTACGTGTTCCAGTGCGCTAGTGAGTCCCTGGTGAGTCCTGACCTGCTTGCAGCACCTGTTGTCACCACACTGATTAATTATTCATCCTAAGGTACAATGGAAACAATGACTCTCCCTTGCCTATCTTGTGGACATTACCTTTAGTACGCTGATTTCTCTGCCAACTGAATGCCACCCAGAGAATGAGTAGGATTAATCCTTTGTTTTTGCACACGATATACAGATAAGGTCTTATTGTACAACTGATATGCAAACATGAAGGTTTTTTCTTGTTTTTGGTCTATATGGATACTTTGCTGTCGATTACCTAAAAAAAATAATGTGGACTAATTCCTTGATTTCTAAAAAAATAAAAAATAAAAATAAATGTTTTGACTGAATGTACAGCACCATAAATAAATGTTTAAAATATGAAATTGTTTAGCTAAAAGTGTAAACATAATTCTTAAAGCGGCTATATGCGTTTTTCTGAAATTTAAACTCGCGACTGACACCTGTGGCCAAATAACAGAACTGCTCTTCACATCCGCAGACAGCGCGGGAAAAATCCGACCCGACAGAAAATAGAAAAAATAGGATACAGGCTTATAGGTACAGGCTTATACACTGTGAGCGGACAAGGTGTCAGTATGCTCAACAGGAGATGTTTGAGTCATAAATGGTAAAATAAAAAGGCTATTGTTACGTTTATTTTGGGGAAATAGTCGCATATAGCCGCTTTAAGCAGAATATGCTACTGCTTACAAATTTTATCTGAGCAAAAGATATACAGTAATATAATCTTTCAACTGATTTTATCGGCCATAACAAGCACATTATATGCATCGTAAAAGAATAACCAGATGTTAATTTTTTAAATCCTTCAGTATGACTGGCCTAAATACTTTCATTATAAGTCTATTACTGTATAATTCTTTTTATTTGTGTAGTCAAAATATGTATATATTTTTTATTTATTTTTTTAAGTATTTGACAACATTGATGCCATGAGTAGAGCTTAAGTTTGACCAAGAATATTCTTTTAAAGGTGATTTTGTTTGTACTTATATTTTTTGTCTACAATCGCTTTTCTTAGGTGGATGAAGTAATGCTCACCCTAAAACAAGCCTTTACCACAGCAGCAGCTATGCAGAGCTCCAAGAACCAAATCAAACTGTGCGAGGCTTGTCCAATGCACGACTTGCACAAGCTCTGTGAGAGAATAGAAGGTAAAGCCATCAGCTTCCATCAACTCACTCAATGTACTCGCCTCAGTTTTAGCAAAATATTCCAGTGTGTGTCTCTCTCAATGTCCCAGGCTTGTATCCTCCCAGGGCGAAACTAGCCATTCAGAAGTACCTGTCACAACTGAGCGACAACGAGCAGGTCAACATATTCGAACGGGTGCAGGTAGGGCAAACCAGGAGAAATTTTGCAAACAAAGTAACTAAATATCATTTCATTCCAATTCTCTATTGTATATTTAGTTTATGTTTTCTCATGCATTAGAAAATGAAGCCAGCATCTGATCACGAAGAAAACGAGCTTGTGATTCTTCAGCTCCGACAGTTGTGTGAGACCAAGCAGAAAACTCATGTTCACATTGGAGAGGTCTCACAGGTAGAAAAAATGCACAAACAACAAAAATGCACCACTTCGCCCACCCACGCCACCTTGCAGAGTCATGAAACTGTGACCTCCCTCTAATGGGATAAGACAGGTTGTAAGAGTCATCAGAATAAAGCTAGATATTAAAACAGGGCACCTGAATGAATGCAGGTGCCTTTCTAAACATGTGCAAGACTGTATGTTTTCAGAGTAGTTCATCTCTGTTAACATGTCTCTCATCTAGCTTTTAAAGATGAAATCAAATAGATCCCCATTTACTTTTATATTTGTATATATATATATATTAGTGCTGTCAAACGATTAAAATATTTAATCGCGATTAATCGCATTAATGTCATAGTTAACTCGCGATTAATCGCATTTAATCGCACATTTTTATCTATTCTAAATGTCTCTTGATTTCTTTTTGTCCCATTATTTTTTCTCATTTTAATGCTCTTATCAACATGGAAAAGTGGATCGGCTTGCTTTGTGAAAATGTTTTTTATTGAAAACAATATTGGCATATACTGTTCAATTTCACACTAAAACATTCTCACTTGGAGCAAATAATCTCTCACACAATGTAACACTGTCCATCAATAAAAGGGTGAAAGAAATACTGACGAGGTCCTGATATTGACGAGGGGGCGGAGAATTCGCATCAGCTGTGTGTGTGTGTGTGTGTGTGTGTGTGTGTGTGTGTGTGTGTGTGTGTGCTTGGCCATCATCAAGTGGTATTTCAGACTGGACGTGCTGCGATGATGATAGCTCAGTTCACAACGACAAAACACACAGATCACTTTGGTCTTGTCAATGGAACCATTTGGCAACTTTTTAAAAGTAAACTTTCAATTCAGAATCTTATTGGCATCCAACTGGACGTTTTGAACGTTCCTATAACATTCAGAAATAACGTTTTTATAACTTAATGGGAACGTTATGAAAACGTTCTTATAACCTAAAATTGTTAGCTGGGGAAGAGGAGAGATTTGCGATTGCACTGACTGAACACGTTTTAAGTGCAGGCATATTCTCTGAGCGAGCCCAGAGAAAATTCTTACAAGAGCAGCGTGTATCTGAGAGCGCGCGAGGCGCGACTCGAGCAGAGAGATTCGCACTCGCGCATCCGGCTCGCAAGCCCAAACAAGTGTGTGCGGCGTGCCTGTTGTTTTGTTTCCGGTCTAGCTAGATCCGCTTGCGCTTTCAAAACGTCCTCGCGCGGCGCAAGCCATTGACATGAATGGGTTTCATAGCGCAGCGCAGCGCATGCCGCGTCCTGGTGCAAAAGCATGTGAAAAAAAACTACAAAGTTTGCTAGGCCAAAAAGACCGTTAATCGCGCGAGAAATAAATTAACGCCGTTAAAATGGGTTTGCGTTAACGCCGTTAATAACGCGTTTAACTGACAGCCCTAATATATATATATAAAATGTGTGTATATATACAGACATGCAGACAATTTTTATAAGGTACCATGGAAACAACGATCCTATCTGCTTACCCTTTGAACTTTGCAGTGAAAACAGTGGTTTGCTGAGAAAGTCATAGTTGGCAAGGCTTCCAATGTGCTCAATCTGTGCTTTAAGCTCTTTTGGATACTGTGGCAGAGTGTTGGTTTAGACAAGTGCAGATTTATCTCTGATACCTGGTGGTCTTGCTTCCATCATTTTAAAATCTATTAAGTGAAATGTCACCAAGTGCAGAACATGCATTCCTCAGAAAACTGTCTAATCGTACAGGGCATTCATTCCCACTTATTCGCTCCTTTTTATTCCTTTGTGTCACAGCAGAATGCTTCTGGCAGCACTTTGACCTCTGATAACTCTAGTGCGGGCCGCAATAAACTGGACTTGTTGAAGAACAAAGCCCGGAGTTCTTTGACGAGCTCCCTGGAGAACATCTTCTCACGGGTATGTGTGTGTGTGTGTGTTGTCCGTCTGTGTCTTAATGGTCTATGAATGGGGATTGACCCATTTACCCACCCTTGTACTATTAATAATACCTTTGTTTGTGTACAGTACTATAATAACTCAACCATCTGCTGTACTTAATCACAAAGCAATATCATTGCATAAGGATAAAGACCAGCTAAGCATGAATTCTCTATTAGACGTCTGTGTTCAGTTAAAGGGACAGTTCACAAAAAAATTTACCTTCGGTCATTTACTCACCCTCATGTTGTTCCACACCTGTATGAATTTCTTTCTTTCTTGAAGCTCAAATGAAGTTCCTTTTTGGATGGTCACTATCTGCTTTTGTTACATGGAAAAGAGCAGCATTAAAGTCTTCAAGCTACACATGTCATCTTTTGTGTTCCATGAAAGACTGAAATCCTACAGGTTTTTGAATGATGAATGACATATTGATTAAAGGATAACAGAACTTTTTATTTTATTCATTATTCAAAAAGTCTGTGTAAATGTAAATTCTGACATTCAAGTTGCTTAATTTCTTCCCTAGGGAGCCAACCGTATGCGAATGCGTCTGGGCAGCATGGGAAGCTTTGACCGCGTGAGTATCACACAACACGTGAATACTGTCATTTTAACCCCAGCTCTTGTTCTCTCCCTGCCAAGAATCACATCTCTGTTCTGCCCCTGCCAGCAAGCATGCCTCTGTGGTGTCAGTTACCACCACGTGCATTCACCATATAATACCAATGCTGTGTTATAATACACTACATGTTATTACTCATGGATCAGCACGAGTAATATGATTAAAGCTGGCCTGTCAGTCTCATCAGGGGGTCTCACTTGTTGGGGTTGGCTTGTTTTGACCCTGTCCACCTCTCTGTCTCGGTGGGGTGTGAAATGTGAGGTGTGTGTGATGGTAAGATCGGGTCTCTGGACTCCATGGAAAACATATCAGTCAGCTCTACCTTCCCACAGGGTCCTCACATGGCCTCAGAGGCACTGTCAATGTGAGCAGCCTTCTCTCATGCTTTAAACTCTCAATAACATGTTACAATCTAACAGTTCCTTACTCATGGCTCTCTTCCATGTTCTGTATGTACTGTGAATCAGATATAGATATCTGAGAATACAGTAGCTCCAATAGAGTTATCATCGAGTCTACTCTAAAACAACGAGAATGATTGATTTAAATGCTATTGTTCTCCCAAAAATGATATTTTTATCTGTTAAATCTGATCTAAAAATCTATTATCCTTTACTCACACTCGTGTTGTTCAAAATTACTTTTTTCTTCTGTGGAAGAAAAGAAGATGTTTTGAGAATATTTTGATCTTTGTAAAATTAAATTAAGTAATTAATGAAAAATAACAGTAAAACATACCAAAAGAAGTGGTTGCAAAATTAATTGAATGAAATAAAATAATAATCAACCAAAATAAAATAAATACAGGGTTCTCAAGGTCATGGGAAACCAGGAAATATCAGAAAAAATGTATGAACTTGTATGTATTATGAAGTTTATGTTGTGAATATGCATTTGTCTAGTTATGCTCTGCTCTAAAATATTTATGTGATTAAATATTGCTTAAAGGGGACATATTATGCCACTTTTTACAAGATGTAATATAAGTCTCAGGTGTCCCCAGAATGTGTCTGAAGTTTCAGCTCAAAATACCCCACAGATTATTTAATGAAGTTTTATTAACTAAGTTCGGGAGGAGCACGTCCAGATAATTAACACGAGGGGACAGCACTCAGCAATCAATGATAAGAGGGTACATATAGACTCAGCAGTCTTACCTCGATCCATTGACAGTTTGCAGCATCCCCCCACCACCCCTTCTCCACACTCCTAGTTCTAAAACACTTACATGGGGGGGAAGTATTTCGGGTTCGGGCTGAATTCCGAGCTCGGAGCCCTCCCTCCGGACAGCACGCCAAATACGCATTAAATCTTACTCCCTCAAAATTATATGTAAGTGTGAACTCGTGAATTATACCTTGTTGTAAATGGCCATTTTTTAGTGGAAGGAATGTATCTTTAAATGCAAATGAGCTGGTGCTCCCCATCCCACTTTCCAGAAGAGGGCAGAGCCTTTACAGCTTGTGCCTCCAATAGTCTGCCAAAAACTAAAACATCTGTTTTGTCTTGATTATCTCTATCACGGTCACTTGGCATTGCAGTTCTTCATCATCATGAAAGTGTATTATCTTCATGCTTTTTAAAGCCATATGAGTCTAAACTTCTAATGTATGGTTTTTCTCAGCGCACACACACAGAGAGCTGGCTGTTAGACGGCACGTCCCATGAGTATTAAACTAAGTTCTCTTTCATGTCTTCTTGTGCTTAAACTATCAAATACACAGAAAGTTATTTCAAAAACACACAAAGTTCACATCACATCAACACAGTTGGTTATGTCTGTGAATGTAAACAGCAGGGAAAGAAATCGCATGTTTATATTAGATCTGTGTATTATTGCAGAACCTACTGCTATATATGCTGTTAATGTGAATCAAACAAGAAAAGAAAAACAGAAAATCACTCGCTGCTCTTGACTGAATAACTTTAGTAGCTTTAATAAGAATAAATTTCTTACTTGAATGCTGCTCTTAAATGCTCTGGCGAGGAGATCAACTTGGCGGTGTGTACAGCTCACTCATGGCAGGCCAGGGTATATGCTAATAGGGCAGAGTCTGTCAGTGGTCATGGGCACCATTTATAGGGTGGTTGTGTACACACACTGGTTTTATGTTCAAGCACCATGTTCAATTTTGCATAATAGGTCCCCTTTAAAACTTGCTTGCAGTCGCAAGCCATAGTAATGGGTATGTGAGTGAATTTTCCTCTTTTTCTTTTTTTTCGTAAAAAAAAAAATCCTTATTCAGAAATCTCAAACAACTGGTAAAATGATGGAGATTCATTGGTCAAAATGTGTGCAAACCAAAAATGCTACAAACTATTCAAAATAATTTTGTATACAAAATGTATCATTTGTTTTTCCCAAATTTAGCTGTAGGCAGCTGAAGGAAGTGGACAGGGTTTGTGATTTGTGCGAGTGAAAGGAGAGAGAGCGTTGTGCAGCCGTTACTGGTTTCCTGGCCCTGCTGTGTACTGACTCACAGGAGAGCATGGGTTCAGGAACTGCCATAGCACAAGGACAGGAAACAGAGTGAGGAAGAGAGCCAGAGAGAGACCCTTCCTATAGCCATCACAGTAAACAGCAGCCAAAAACCTCCATTGTGCTGCGGTCCACCTCCAACAGCTCATGTGTGTGTGATGTGGCTCTGTGATAGAATATTAACATACAATAGATCACAAAGTGTGCAGTCACTACCGCCAACACAGTCACTTCTGACTGGGGAAGCGAACGAGACAGGACGGGGAGAGGGAAAATGCTGAGTGAGTTCTGTATCAATAGTTTGATGTAGCTGGTGTCAAGTCAGTTGTTTTGCTTTGCTTTGTCTGAAATTTGAAGGTTGTACATTCATTTCTTAGAAAATAGTTTGTTTCTGTCTGGGATGGATCCTTGTTGAATTTGAGGTTTGACTCATTGATAAGCTGAGTTGTCTGACATGAAATTTAATCTCATCGTCTGAGGTTGTTGGGTTCAACTCATCGCTGACCCGGTTCATTATCTGCTCACCCTACAGGGTGACTCTCCTGGTGACTCCCCACCTGGGACTCCACCCAGTTACCTTGAGGACGACCCAGATGCCCCGCAGTTCCGTCGCCGGGCACACACCTTCAGCCACACGCCCATCAAGAAGAAGATCTCCTTCACTGAGGTTTCCTCCCAGGCCTGTAAGGCTCCACTGCGCCGACAGCAGTCTTTGGCCCCAGAGCTGCTGCAGAGCAGGTAATGCATTACTTCCTGTTTGCTCTCATGTGATAAAGCCATTTATCTTTACTTCTGTTATTCAACCGTCATATGATGTATAGACAGTCACAGCAATGTGCTGATGTGCTGAAAACCGCTTGTGTTTATTTACAATCATAAATATTCTTCAATACATAAAAACTCAAATTTGAGCATGAATGCTTAGATGGTCAAGAGTGCATGTGGCATGTCTGTGTATTGTTGGATTTAGCACTAATTCAAATCATTTAGAAAATTACTAAATCTAGAGAATGCGATGCCTATGATATTTATTGTTGAACTGTGTGAACTACAGTGTATTGGTTAATTTAATGAATCAACATTTTATTTATGGGAGTCAATTGTTTGAAAATTAGTTATATTATATGGCAGTTAATTTAACCAGTAGTAGCCTTTACTGAGAATTTCCAATTTCTGAAAGATAGCATATAGGTCACTCAGGGGGCTTCAATTGGTAATTGGCATTCATTTAAGAAATAATAATAATTGTGCTATATCAAGACATTCATTTGATGACTCTAGTTTTATAGTGTAAGGAATTTGTCTTTTTTAATCACTTTAAATTCATATATATATATATAATTTATATATATATATATATATATATATATATATATATATATATAACATATGCTGTACCGATATATTGTCATCTCTAATAGATTTAATATGGGTAAAATTATAATATGCTTCTGAGAGCTTATGTATTTTTGTCAGAGCTTTTCCTTTTTCAGCATTTAAAAAAGTAACAGTAAAAATGTCTCCAGTAATCAGGCAAAACCTAAAATTGCTATGATCTTTCATCTGCTCAAAAGCGCTCATGTGTTCTAGATTGTGGTTCCATGGTCGTGTTTAGACCTCTAATGAAATGTGTATTTTTCATGGGGCTTTTATGTTTCGGCTCCTTCAGCACTGTTGGTATCTCAAGAGCTCGCAGTGTTTCTGAGAGTGACTCCTACTTCAGTCTCTCGTCCTCCTTCCACACCCCCACTTTCCTGAAAAGCTTTTACCAGGGCTCCCTTGGCTCACTGGCCTCCCTGTCGGACAGCGGGAGTCTCAAGAGGTGAGAGGGGGCGTCGATGGCGTTTTCCCCCCGGGGGTGCCTGAGGTTCGAGCTGATAGCGGCCTTCTCTGCACCTGTCTGTTTCTTAACCCAAAGGCTTCAGTCACTGTGTCGTCAGTTAAGAAGAACCACTTCTGTAACTTTCTCTCTCTTTCTGTCAACATTGTTGGACTTTGTCATTGTCCACTGGACAAGAGGGATCCTAAACCTCAATTGCATGTTGGCGCGTCTTTACTAACTAATGGTAAACAAAAGTGTTTATCATCTATATTGCATCCATCAACTGTCACAGAACTTTCTTCTCATCCATACTCTATAGTGCTTACATATTGAGAATCTATTGTGCTTAAATATTGAGAATAATTTATAATAATTATAATTCAGAATTCCTTTTTAAGAGAAAAAGCATTTCCAGGTTGGTTTGAACAATTGTGATGATCTTTTGTTCATCTGTGGTATTTTGATGTTTGTTTACCCGACTGATTTCTGTACCTGACCTGATTCTTTTTTAGAAATAGTTCAGAATAGATATATCAGATATTCAGTTAAAGCAGGTTTAAAATCATAGGCTTGCTGGTCAGGCTAATTTTAGAGTGGTTTTGGGATTAAAGACAAACTTGTTAACCAGCTAGACCACCTTATCCAGGCTGGGAGACCATCTTAATGCTGGGAGACGCTGTTGTGGCATCCCGCACAACAGCCAGAGCGACAGGATGTAAGTGACTGTCTGTGTCAGTAAAATGGCCCTCTGTGAAAATGTAGTTTCTCCTGGGACCACCCTGGTGGCTAGTTCCTATAACTGAGTTCTTATAACTACCCAGTGTGAAATCCTTTGTTTATTAATTTTCAGGTAATTCCAAACCTGTATGACTGACTTCTGCAGAACACAAAATAAGATATGTTAAAAGAATCTTGGTAACCAAACAGTATTGTTTACCATTGACTTCCATTGTAAGGACAAACAAAACAAATAATTGCAAAAATTTCTCAAAATATCTTCTTTTATATTCCACAAAAGAAAGAAAGTCATAGGTTTGGAACGAGGGTTAGTAAATGATTCTAGAGAACTATCCTAACAAAGCTCTTGTCATTAACACTACTAAGTTGAATTTAAAACAGCGGTTGTCAAGGGTAAGTGTATTAGAATAGTACATGTGTGGAATATAGACCCTCTCCCAAGGGTTTCTATGCAGGACAATCATATTTGAACTATGAGCTCTCCTTCATCTGAACAACAGCTAACTTGGGATCACTGATAAATGATGTTACTTGATGTGTATTCGCCGTTCTTTTTTTTTTTTAATAGCGGATCTCTAATGATCCAATGCTTTGAGTGCTGCTTTGAGTGCTCTGAAAGGAGGAGATATTTAAAATGTCACATCCTTGGACCTGCTCTGGTTTCTACAAATTGTAGAGAGGGTCCTCCTCTTTGTATGTTGATTGTCACCAGCTGTCTTTTGTAATTGGATGTGCAGCACACCTGTCTGTTGAGCGGCGGTCAGGGTTGGTCCAGGGTTGGTCCAGGGTTAATGCATAACATTCAACCCTGTTTCACGCTTTCATTAACTCCGTCTGAATTGTCCTTGCTGTTGCTTGTATATTGTTGTGGTAACTAAGCAAAGAGACAGGTACAGGGAAAATAGACAGAGACGTGGGGGATAAAACAGATTTGATTAGACTTTAAGCACGACTTGTTCCTGCCTCTGATATTAATCTATAAAGCTCCTTAGATTTGAAATGGCTTGAAAGATGTCTTATCTAATGGAATAATAGAAAAAATAAGCCTTTTCAGCTTTTAAAGTTATTGTAAACCCTAATTCTAAGTATTAAACTTCACTATATATATATATATATATATATATATATATATATATATATTAGTACTTTCTATTCATCATATAATCCTGAAAAATTAAAAGTATTAAAAAAAGTATTTTAAGCTGCAATTATTTGTTAGCGTTATTAAACTGTAATATTGTAAGATTGTTTTCTTTGTTTTTGTACATAAGTTGAGTCATGTGTTGCACAAGGTTTTTGTGTGCAATGCATTATTCAGTTACTCTTCATTCTGTTCACTTCCTAATAGTTCTTCTCATTCCTCAAAACAGGTAATCTGTGTTTTATGTAGCTTATGCATGAAACCAATTAAACTCTTTTATGAGTCTCTAAACACTCTGCTTCTTATTGCTTATGAGCTTTTGCTGAATGAACTTAATACATTTCTGTTGTTTTTAGCTTATAACTGGTTTGACCGCCTGTATTGAGAGCACATGGTAAAAAAAAAAATGTCAGTCTGTCTTATGTGAATAAGCGTGTGTTGTTTTGTTTGCCTGCAGTGGTTATGGGGAGGGCAGGAAGAGGTCTCTGTCAGGCTGTAGCACCGATTCTTTGACCTTGGTGCCTCCACGCAGAGTTTCTTGGCGCCAGAAGATTTTCCTGAGGGTGGCGTCACCCATGAACAAACCCTCCGCTTCTATGCAAAACGTGGGTGAGTACACATGCTTGAGCGTGCGCACAGACAAGCAGACAGGTGCAACAATACACCCTGTTCTCCCAGCAGTCTATTTATAGTCAACACCGCAGTATAAATCATTGTTCTGCATTCTTTTGATCTTCAAGATAATTCTCCCTTTTACTGAGATAGAGAAAGTTCACTTCAAGAAAAAAAAAAAACACCCTAAAAATTTTTTGTCAGGGAAATACACAGTACTCAATTCCTTAAATCACTTTATTGTCTTTTCATGCCATTTGAGCATGGATCTTAGACATTTTGGTCAGCATCTGCTGTTTTCCAGACCACATGGATTGCCGGGAGCTGCTGCCACTTTCTCCTCGGGCTTTGAACCAGGATCAAGACCCTCAGGCTAGCCCTCTGTCCCCAGAGCAGGGCTTTGGTGGAGAGAAGGGCCGACGCTGCCCAGCTGACTACAGGGCCCTGTGGAAGAAAGCCATCCACCAACAGATTTTGCTTATCCGCATGGAGAAAGAGAACCAGCGCCTGGAGGGTTAGTGTTTCTACTTCTCTCTCTCTCTCTCTCTCTCTCTCTCTCTCTCTCTCTCTCTCTCTCTCTCTCTCTCTCTCTCTCTCTCTCTCTCTCATAATTTAACTTTTCTCTCATTTGGATTCGCTCATAACATAACTTGCAGATCCACTTCACTGGGTGCCCGTTCATTCACCCAAAAAAGCATGGAGGGGTCACCTGGGGCTTGAAAAAAAATCACCTTGAAATCCCCATAAACGTGAACCATACAACTTGTGTGCTATATTCTAATTCTTCTGAAACCATACAATATGTTATTGTGAAAAACACATGGTGCACCAAGTTTGGCACAAAATGTGCATGCATGAAAAAGCTATTGTTTGACTTTGACATTTTTGTAGTGCCTTTTTAAGCTTATAAAACCACTCTGACCAGCAAGTCTGATTTTAGGCCTGTTTTGCATAACTTAATATCTGATCATGTATTTATCTAAATAATTTAATAATATATAAATAATATTAAAATTACACTGGCTTAGATATATTAAAGAGATCTTAAGATTTACAGTTTTGTCAGTCATGCAGGTTTGGAACAACATAAGGGTTGGCAAATAATGGCCGAAATGTAATTTTTAGGTTAACTAAAATATTTCCAGTAGCTCAAAGAGTAGAGTGTTGCACTGACAAGGTTAAAGTCATGGGTTTGATTCCCAGGGAATGCATGCACTGATAAAACAAATCTAATGTATGAACAAGTCAGTCGCAATGTAAGTCACGTTGAATGAATGTGTCTGCCAAATGCATAAAAATGTAAACCTTCAGGAGTAGTCCAGTGTTCATGGTACATTGTGGAGTCACAGGAGTGTTTCCTCTCGCCACTCTGATTAGACTGTTGTTTTTGCCATGGCCTTATTTTAAGAGGGGCAAGTGTCACTGCCTCTATTTTACATTCTGGAGCAAAGTTAATTATAGATGGGAATGTCTGGATGACGTTCACGTTCTTTAAGAGTGCACTTTCAGTTCTGTGACCTCTGGGCTACATATGTAGCTCTAGTCTTTCATAAATAGTTTAATAATATCAGTATTTCAATCTCTTTAACACATTATGAAAGGTTAATATCGTGTATTTTCAACTTGGCTTTGGAAGAGCAAAGCAAAAAGTTTATGAAACATTGCCCTCTGTTGGCCAAACTGCATCACGCATGAGACTCAAGTCACTTCCTCTACCCTTTACTTTTGATGTTTTCTGTCCGTTTTTGTGTGCTCTTGGATGAACTGAACGAACATGTCATTGTAGAAGGTAAGAAAATACAGCCATGGCTTTGACATCTTGCCTGAACAGGCTGAACTTCAGGCAGTTGTTGGCATGATATGATTGTTTGGCTGCAATGTAATATACAAACCAGCATGAGGCAGAGAGCTACATGTTCTCCAGTGCCCATAAACAATAACAAGTGTATTTTAGGATTTATCATTTTCTCCTGTCGAGTGCAATAGTTGCATTAATCTGGAGTCTAACAGAGCATCGTTATCTGTTCATATGCTTTTATATTGGATAGTACAAATGTGTTGTAATGCCTTAAGGTTACTGTAAAAGGCCATGCCATGACTTGGTATACTTTGAACCTTGTCAAAAGTTGCTATGGAAATGGAGAATGCGTAATATTCCTCGATCTATCAGCTGCATGCTACATTTTATTGACAGTGATGTGCGCTTGCCTGTGAGGCTTCCATTGTACATGCACTGCTGTGAAGGCACTTTTATTTTTATCTTTATTAAACTGTAACTTATTAATTATTATTAAATTATTAAATGCATGACTTTGATGAATGGATATATATATTATATATTATATTATAATGAATAATCTGATTAATGGCATTTTTTTATATGAATTGTTTTAAGAACATACAGAGTATTATTGTAATCTGCTCTTAAAATATGATGAATGACATTTTATAAATCATATACTGATGCAATATTATTTTAAAAATATGAGTTGGTTTTAATTTAAACAAAATTGCATTTAGCATATTTCCCCTTTCTGCCCACATTTTTTGGGTCACACCCCATAAATTGAGAACCAGTTACATAGAATATAAAATCAATATATTAATTACTAGTTGTTCTGATGTTAGTCTGAATAAATGAATGCTAAACAGTTTTCTCACCCTGCAGCCAGCCGTGATGAATTGCACATTCGTAAAATGAAGCTGGACTACCAGGAAGTGTGTCCGTGCTCCAAAGATTTGCAGGCCCTGTGGGACAGGAAGTTGAGCAGCCCCTGCCGCACTAAAGTACAGTGGGACAAAGAAGAGATCAACAGTGCCGTCTGCCAGGGTAAAAACTCTTTACTTCAGAGATTCCGGTCTCTGGCGTGCTACTCTACATCATCTTTTGTTGTTACACCTGTTACAGAAATACTTACACTAGCGTTCAAAAGTTTGGGGGTCATTACTTTTTTTTTATTAACTTTAATTCAGCCACATTCATTTGATGAAAACGGACAGTAAAAATGTTTACATTATACAACATATTTTAAATGTTGTTCTTTTGAAATTTCTATTCACCAAAGAATCTGGTTTCAACATTAATAATAAGAAATGTTTAATGAGCACCAAATCAGCATATTGAAGACTGGAGTAATGATGCTGAAAATTCAGCTTCACCATCACAGGAATAAATTACAAATAAAATAGATTAAATTAAAAAAGGTTATTTGAAATTGTATTCATATTAATATTTGTATTTATGTTTTTACTGTATTTTTGGTCAAATAAATACAGCCTGGGTGAGCACAAGATACTTCTTTCATATATATATATATATATATATATATATACTGTATATATATACACAAATACAACACACAGACCTCACGGGTCGTAACAATATATATATATAACGCTCAGATTTCCCTCAGTTAGTTTGTATGTGTGCGTTCTGTAGGTGTCCCCAAAAGTCGGCGAGGTGAGGTTTGGCTCCTCCTCTTCCAGCAGTATCGTCTGCGTCACCGTCTGCCGCAGCGGCAGCAGTCTCCTGAAACGCCTTATCAGGATCTCCTCAAGCAGCTCACAGCACAGCAACACGCCATCCTGGTCGACCTCGGTCTGTATCCAACCAACCACGTAGACTTTGATTATAGGGCAATACGCATACTGATAAACTTCATACATGGAAGGCATTTCAAAGTTGTATATTATTTGTTTATTAATTGTCAAATCACCTAGAAAATATCACAAAATACAATCTGAAATTATAAAATCTCAAATCAGACTATACAACTGTATATTTTCATATTGTTGCAGCAAATTCACATGGACATCAGAATGGTGTTATATTTTTGACCCAGCACATTACTGAAGTGATGTTCCCCTTTCCAGGCCGGACATTCCCAACGCACCAGTATTTCAGTGCTCAGCTGGGAGCTGGACAGCTGTCTCTGTACAATCTCTTGAAGGCCTACTCCCTGCTGGACACGGAGGTGGGCTACTGCCAGGGCATCAGCTTTGTGGCCGGTTTGCTACTGTTGCATATGAGCGAGGAACAGGCTTTCGACACCCTCAAGTTCCTCATGTACGATCTGGGCATTCGCCGGCAGTACCGTCCCGACATGATCTCCCTGCAGGTGCGCCGTGTGTGAGAGAGTGTCAGATTTCACTAGTTCATGTTTTTCTTTCAGAACTGGCATGTTCACTTTTCTGATTATGCCTATTGTTAAATGTAGCAGAACTGGTTTTTGTGTCAGATAATGGAACGAGTATAGAACAATGTGTCCTAATTTGTGGAACAGAATGTTATATAAATGTTTACCTATTGCGTCAAAAACTAGATTTATATCAGACACTTTCATTTATAAAAAAAAAACATGTTTGAAGTGTCATCAGCCTTGAAAAATGTTTGCACAATGCTACCTCCTCACCACCAGGTGTCAGTATAACATTTAAAGCCATTAATGTATTGACCAGTGAAACATAAATTGAAAGTGACCTTGCCCACCTTAAATTTTAAGAAATTCAATTTCTTTTTCTGTTTCTGCTTTTCTTTTACTGATTGTAAATTCCAAATCCTAATATTGTTACAGCGATCAGAACAGAGTATTTATAATACACATGACTTAATGCACATTTGCTCAAGAGGTATGCAAACAGCCGTCTCCACCTTTTGCACACTATTTCCTCCTCAGCTGTTAGTGATTATTCATCATCAGATGTGCCAATGTTTAATCCTGTGAGAGTGCGGTCTCAGCTAGTTGCGTTAAACCTGTTTAAAGGTCACACCTGTTAAAGTGTGAGGACTTTTTCTTCTTTCTCTCTCTGTAGATCCAGATGTACCAGCTGTCCCGTCTGCTGCATGACTATCACCGTAACCTGTACACTCACCTGGAGGAGCACGAGATCTGCCCCAGCTTGTACGCCGCACCGTGGTTCCTCACTCTCTTCGCCTCTCAGTTCCCGCTCGGCTTTGTTGCCCGTATATTTGGTATATTTCACTTCCTACGTAACTACCTTATTCAGACCTGAACGAATGTAGGGTATGTGATGGGGTTAGGGGGAACATGAAATGATCTTGTGTTCAAATTCATGCATTTCACACATAAGTCAAGTATTGTAGCCATTGCTTAGCCTTTGACTCTTGTACATGTATGTGTGTTCTGTGGCAGACCTCCTGTTTGTCCAAGGCACAGAGGTGATCTTTAAGGTGGCCCTGTGTTTGCTGAGCAACCACGAGGGGGAGATACTGGAGTGTGACGGCTTTGAAAGTATTGTGGACTACCTTAAATCCACCATCCCCACCCTCACTCACAGCCAAATGGAAGAGACAATCACCAAGGTACATTTAAAATGGAATAAACTTTAATCCTGCATATATGGGGACTTAATTTCATCAACCAAAAAAAAAAGACACTTTTTTTTTTATATCAATATTTTAATATAAAATAATTATGAATGTTTAAGGGAAAGTGTATGGTTTGGATCCTGTCAGCAATTCTTTTAAGTGTTTCACCATTTTTAATCAGTTTTTGTTGTTGTTGGTGCTTCAATTGTTTTAAATAGCCCACAGTTTGATTTAGATTAATTTTTTTTATTCATATATTCCATACACTTTCCAAAAGAGTACTCTTAAACAGGCAAGAGTGGAAAATAAGCAAAAAATAATTTCATGTAATTAATAATTTTGTAAATATTTGATATATTTTGGATATTGAGTTGTAACTCCCAGTACACGTTGCCTGATTAGGGTATAAAAAAAGGACCAAGTCATTAATCTGTTAACTGTTACTGGCCCACTTGCCACTGCATGTTTAAAACAATTCTATCCTATACTTCACCCGATCTAATGTTGACAAATTATATATAATTCGAAAGCTTACGAATTCAAGTTTCAGCCTGTGAAAATCGGACCTTGCATTACCATAAAAATGGCACTTCAAATTCTTTTAGCAAGCTCCTCACCTAGTGGGTGGTGTCAGGTTTCGTATTACAAAATGTATGTTAACTACTTTATAATAAAAAGAAATTCTAATCTTGACAAAACGCATATCGTCGGAAAGTTCTGAGTCTCCCGGTTCCATATCTGCCAACTGTTTGGTGATATTGAGACTGAAATGTATAAATTTGTTATAGGAGAATGCATAAAAAAACAGCTGGTGGCTATTTTTGGTACAGCTCCTAAACAAAATTGTGGAACACTGGACAGCACTAATACCCTCTCCAGGGTGCTGGAGGGTTCATGGGAGTTTTCCCAACCAATACACATGTGCTTTGTGGATTTGGAGAAGGCATTCTACCGTGTTCCTCGCGGCATCCTGTGGAGGGTGCTCTGGGAGTACGGGGTCCGGGACTCTTTGCTAAAGGCTGTCCGGTCCCTGTACGACCGGAGCAGGAGCTTGGTTCGCACTGCCGGCAGTAAGTCAGACTTGTTCCCGGTGCATGCTGGACTCCGGCAGGGCTGCCCTTTGTCACCGGTTCTGTTCATAATTTTTATGGACATAATTTATAGGCGCAGCCAGGGGCCGGGGGGTGTCCGGTTTAGGGACAGGTTGACAACAACTTCATCATCTTTATCACTTGTCTCAGAATCTGAAGAGTTTCCTGGTATCTGCTCTATAACTTGCATCCTCTTGTCTCTACTCTCATTCCTTCTACTGTAAAATGAGCTAGGTGTGAAGCCCTTAAAGAAAATATCCAGTTAAAAATACTAAGATAATAGTCACCTAGACATACTAATATCAGTTTAACCTGTACATTTTATAATTTGTAAAAAAAAAAATACCTCAAAATACAAAGATGGTCAAAATTTAGGTTAATCCCTTTTTTATACCCTACTCAGACAACGTAATTCAGGAGTTACAAACATTTCGAAACGTATTAAATAACAACATGAACAACATATTACTTAATTTTCTTCTTCAGCACCTTAAGACAATGTTCACAATTAATGTTAGCAGTATTATTATTATTTTTCCAGAAAAAAAGTAAGTTTAATGTATATTTACTTATCTCATAATCTGAATGTCCTGCACCATTATTGCACCACTTGCTACCATGTTGGATTTAGGTCAGGCTGACTAATTGATCACAGAAAACTTGAAGCAAATTGGGACCAGCATACTCAAGACAGACCAGGCTGTGATAAATGATAAAAGGATTTGATGAAAAAAATCATTCTTATGCCCCAAAAAAGACAATAAAAACTATGTAACTCGTGGTTCACATTGCCTGTTTTAGGGTTAAATACTTCAACTTAATATTTATTTGCCACGGAAATATTTTACATTTTTGTTTGTTTTTTCAAGTTTCAGCTGTTCATCTATTTTTTCCCCCATCTTTATATCAATTACTCAAAATTAATAAAATTTTTTTTTTTTTTTACCAATAACAACTATGATCACCCATGATTTTGACATGTTTACATGTGACATGTGATCTTATTTGATCAAACTCAAACTGTTTGCTGTGCAGTATGCAGTACACTGGTGTCTCTCTCCACACACACTGGCCAAACAGCCTATTTAGAGTAGAATGCACATTATTTAACCACTAGATGGTGTAACTTGCTTTTCAAAAAAAGAAAACTGATAACAAAAAAAAATATATGTTACAGTATGTGTGTATATAATTTGAAAGAACTTGTGGCATATTCCCTGACAATAACTGTCAGTATGAAATGTGGTTTGCAGGCGACTGAGATGGACATCTCCAAGCAGCTACACGCGTATGAAGTGGAGTACCACGTCCTGCAGGATGAGCTGTCAGACGCTCCTCCACCATCAGAGGAGTCTGATAGGCTGGATAAACTGGAGAAATCCAATGCCCAGCTCAAGAAACAGAACATGGACTTGCTAGAGAAGCTGCAGGTATGTAGATATCATATCACAAAATAGCAGAAGTAGAGAAATGTCTTTATTGCCAGTGTGTGGCAGCACAGTACAAAAGACAAACTGATATGCCTCTTCATTTACTACCAAAGAATATTAAAATGGTATTTTGATCAAAAGTAATACGAATTCAGCTGATAATAGCTTATTGATCGGTCATCCACTTGTTTATGAATGTGGGAGAGTGAATTATCCTTGAAACTCCATTAGTCTAAACATTTAATGTCACGACATGCTCATCTCTTAGTTGTTCTTAAAAACAACCTGTTGCTAAAACCAAGCTGTTCCTAGAAACATGATATAGGGGAAAGTGAAAATATATGCGGCTCACTTTCCACATTTTCCAAAGTAACGTAATAGTATAATTGATAGTCAGTTTTGCATCTATATACTATTACTATACAGTATATGAGCCATTGGCACATATATAGACATGTTAAATGTCAAAGTAGCATTAAAAACACCCTTTCTAAATACACTACCTTTAAAAAGTTGGATTTCTGTCATTTTATTCTGCAAGAATGCATCAAAAGTGACAGTAAAGACTTTTACATTAGCCACTTTTCCACTGTCAGGCTGAACGGTAAGGAACGGTACCAGTTATATTTGCACTTGTGCTTGGTTCGGCACGGTAGGATTACAAACCGTTCACGGCCTGGAATTTTCAGCGCGGTTAGCCAGTTGGTAGAATGCATGTAGTGACGTCAGGATTGATCACTTGTCTGTTGCCTGGCTGCCAGTTTCTCTATAGTTGGCCAAGCGCACTATTTGAGCGAAGTTAATGCAAGTTAACAATGAAATTAAAAGAAGTATCTGATCATCCTCCATAATACGGTCGCTATTTACATCTCATATCGTCTGTTCCATCGCCGACGGTGGAAATGTGACTGTTCCACAGAAATCTGATTTTAAATAAATGCTGTTTTTTAAACTTTCTTTGATTCTAAGAAATATTTCTTAAGCACTAAATGCGCACATTAAGAATCACATTCAGCTTTTCCATTTACAGGAATAAATGACATTTTTAAAATATATATATATATATATATATTACAATTAAAAACAATTATTTTAAATTGCAATAATATTTCCAAATATTTTTCTTTTATATAAATGCAGCCTTGATGAGCTTCTTTCAAAAACATTCAAAGACTTTTGAACAATAGTGTATATGGTCACATGACAAAAATTGTGCATAGTTTCTTCACAAGATTCATCCATCACCCAGTGCTCATGTTTGGTTTTCTTATCAACAGGCGGCTCGTTTGAAGATTCAGACATTGGAGATCAGCGTGGAGAGTTTCCTGTCACGAGAGAGCAAGATGAAGCACCTGATCCGTTCTCTGGAACAGGAGAAAGCTTCCTACCAGAAGACCATTGAGCGCATGCGTAGCAGTTTGCCATCAGAAGCCATGGCTGAGGTGGAGATGACACAACTCAAGTCCAGCAATAATGGAAAAGCCAAAGCTGCCTGTAAAAAGCCTTGAATGGCCGTCCTCCTGACTGATGCATCACACCGGTACATCAGTAGTGTTAGTCTGTTTCTTCCTCTATGTTCCCATCATGCTTCACCTTTGATGGCCTAATTCAATTTTTACATTTGAGAAATGGGAACGTTTGACACCTTGCGGCTGAACTTAAACTTGAAAACAATACGGTAGTGTTTCGTTTCCAAAGAGCATCATGACTTGTTCGCGCATGTGGCGCGTTGCATTAATGTCCACACGTGACTGTGCTCACTGTGAAGATTTTTTTGACCTGGCACTCCAAATCTGGAGTTTGGAGGAAACCAAATATTTACCAGGTCGACCTTTTGCTTAAAGTGCTTCACCTAAAGTGCAGGCAGGAAGTGAAACCATATGCTGCTGGGTTTCCTCTGCAACTTACAAACAGTCCTGCTGTCCAGACTTCCTAGTTTGAGCTCATGGGCTTCAAGCGAATCACTGTCTGAAGACATGAAGAGTTTCTTGTCTTTAAACCCTCATCTTTGTTATTGCACAGTATTCTGTGTGTGCAAAGAGGAAGTATGCCTGAAAAACATTGTGCTGGAGACTCTCGCCATGAAGATATGTGCATGTAATCATTAAAACACTGTGGATAATAAATCCAAAAATCCTGTGTGGATTTTGCCATAGCTTGGGTTTCTTTTCAATTGATGATCACTTAGAGTTTTGTGTCGCACTGTACTTGTTATCTGCGCAAATATTTTTGTAGTGTTGTATAAGAGCTAAAGCATTGTTTTAATTTTTTTTATATTACAGGTTTTACCTGATGTTAGTTCATCTGGGCCTAATACAACAAAAAGGATAAATGATGCATTGGGTTAAACTGCCTGTTGGTGGCTAAATAAGACTATATATATACAGTAAGAAGAATGAGCAGAATACTTATATAGGATTATCTACTTGAACACTCATTCTTGTTTCTGTCTTCAAATTGTCTCACAATTTACCTTGTTTTGATAGTTCAATGAATGAATCTCAATTGTAGTATGGTAAAACTCTAAGGGCAGTCTTTGCAAACTTAATCGAGAGCTTCTTTCTGCTATTTTGTGCTTGTGTGAATGTATGTCAAAAGTGGCATATTAAGAGTTACTGCTAGGCTGATGATGGTTACCAGTGGCGTGTAAAATATGTCAACTCTTTATTCTAGATAGTGTTTTTTTATTGTTTTTAGATCGTTTTCTTGATCTCTTTTATGAAATGAAAAGACTTGCGTATCTTTAGAGAGAGTGGAGACATGCACATGTTTAACCAACGGCTGCAAATACATCATCTGTTCAGAGAAGGTACATACTAGCAATACTTCTGCAACAAAGTTTAACAATGTGAAGGACGAGGGAGAATGAGCAAAGTCACAACTTTTCAATATTTCTCAGTGCTATCATGATATCATGTCTTCATACAGAGAAAAAAAAACAAACAAAGCAAATGGACTGATGGTGCGTTTGATACATCATAGTGATACTTTTTCATACTTTATATTCAGTGTGCCAAAACATGTTCATCACTACCATCACTTTTCCATTATCACATGCCGCTGTTACTTCTCAACAGCTTCAACACAAAGATGCTGAGTTTTCTTGGACTACATTAATTTCAGATTCACTTTTGTTTGCAATGAATCTTTGTTCATCATTGAAAGTGTTTGTACTGACAGCATCTCGTGATTGTTCCTTTTGATTTTGGCTGAGTTGTCAGTCCTCCATACTCCATTAAAATCAACTTTTTATACCTCAGTTTCCATTTTTTTTATTATTGCTTGCCAAGGAAAGCATTATTATTGTTGTTTGAACTTGGTGAATGATTATCTAATGGATAATAAACATGAAGAATTGTATAAACTTACATTGAAGGAAGGACAAAATCCTTGAGGGAGAGTCTCTTGATTTGGGCGAGTAATATAAATTTAAATATTTATATATATAAATCTAAGCTCAATAAAAACACATTTTCAGAATTTGAAGAATTATCCATGAAGATCAAATACTGGCAAAGTTATTTTTTTGTGTGTGTTTTACTACATAAAGGTTTATCAGCAATATCATGGGATGCAAAAACATTTTAAAATGTTGCTGGTACCAGTCAAATATAAAAATATTCAGGGCTGGATATTAAGATCAATCTGTGTAAGTTTACATAATCTAAAAACTAAGGTAAAGGGACATTTTAATATTACTACAATGGAATCTGTTTTATTCTTCACATTTTTCAAACTCTTAAAACAGTTTATGTCCAGATTTAAATTAGATTTTCAATCCCAGACTTTTGGACCCCACTGTGTGTGTTGAACATTTGTATGAATATAAAGTTCTATATGCCAGCGCATCTTCCATTACTGTTTGAGACAGATTATGTCTACACTCTACAATGGCAAAAGTGCTAGAATCCCTCTAAGACCTAAAACTGATGACATAGTTGAGTCAGTCTGCATGATTTTCTTCACCGTCCAGTAAACAGAGCCTCCTACAAACAGTGCTTGAATGTGAAATGGAGCCCTTCTCTTTACCTGAGGCTGTTAAACAGCAGGTCTGAGACTCCAGTCACGGAGAGCTGGCTGTGCTTATCCTTTATCTCAAGGCCAGTGCTGGTTTGAAATTGTAATACCACCAATATTTTGTGATGTAAATTTCACGCTTTTATAATGTTGCCATTGCCAACATGCAATACAAGAAGACAGCCTGAAGATGTTTACGGTTTAGTGAAGTCAAAAGGGCAGCACATTTCATTGATTGCTCTCTGAGGTGCTGTTTGAATTAAAAGGTTGTTGTTCTGTGCCCCTTTCTTATTAATACATATTCGGAGGAACAATAAGGAAGTTCTGCCTGTTTACTGACAATGATGCAACATTGGTAAAAAATACTTTCAGCGGCCGTTTCAGGTGCTGCACGACAATGCGGCCCTCAATTTCCTCCTGCAAGAATGGACAGTTTTATTTACATTATACATGCACGTTTAAAAAAAAAAGAAAAAAGAAAAAAGGTACAGTACATAAAATGTTATGTACAGTAAAAAGGATTTCCATTTTAAATGTTTAGTTTAGGGTCATAATTTTATTTACATGAAATAATTTCAAATCAAGTCACATTATTTTAAACACGTATTTCTTTAAATAAATGCATTGAATTGTGAAGGAAGCAGATTTTAAACGTTTAACTATAGGCTAATTCAACAATATGAACAACAGCAGTGATGTTCTTTTCCATTTAAAAGGGGATCTTTGGAGTTTAAATGGCGCTTTTCATATCAACTTGCTGTGATGTCATAATCAGAAGATACATTTAGTGTTTGAGGTTGTTCCTCATTGATTAAAATTTTTATGCACACACAAAATGTAATCATTTATGTTAAAGAGCTTTTTTATTTTAAAGCATTTATCACGTATCACTTTTACTAATATACAGTATGGCTGTTATAAATATAAAATCTGCCTTTGTGCATTTCTAGTTTAACGCCATCTGATACTGAACTGACAGGTATTTAATTTATTAATATGAGTACAGTGCAAAAACACAATCTTGAGTAAAATTGAGTCTCGAGTCCCTAGAATCAAAAAGAAACATGGATGTAAAAAGCTACACATAATCACTCACAACTGACATGCATACAGTTCATTTATTAGACATACTCCCTAAGGCTCAAGCCTAGTCCCAGACTAAAATGCATGTTTGAGCTGTTTTAACTGAAATCAACTTGCACTGACATATCTTAAATTATGCCAGTGCTATTGTTTTGTCTCAAGATGCACATCAGTTTTTTTCTAAGGCACGTTTTAAAAAGCAACTTAAAATGTCCTAATTTAATTAAGGCCTAATCCTGGTTTAATCTAAGCCCTGTCTGTGAAACTGGGCCATTTATTTTTAAACCTATTAATACGTCAAAGATATAGATTTCAGACAAAATTTCCAAAAAGTTTTGGCTAAAGATTTTCTCAATAAATTAGGAAAAACCAAGTGTTAAACTGACCTGTGATCTGTTTAATGAAAGCCTGGGCTGATTGTGTCCGGCCTGATAAATGTCTGTGCTTATGCAAAAGAGCGTCAGTTCTTTCCCAACCATATTACTCAGAAGAATCACAATTTCTGGCACAGAAAGTGGTGATATGTTGTCTTACAAGATAGATGGGAAGTTAAGCCCAATTTTCCTGCAGGGAGTGGACAATGAGTCATTGGACCAGATGTAGGACCAGCTGAGAGATGGAGACAGCACATTACCCACCCTTCGTTTCGATAAACCTCCGTTTGATGCCGAGAGGATGCAAAAATACCACACTTGGAGCATTGTCACGCCGCTTATCTCTCGCTCTGAACAAAAGGCAGCATTCCGTACATGTTCCCTGGTGAGGGTGTTTCCTGTGGAGGGGAAATGCCTGGATGGATGATGGAAGTCAGTTGGGGATTGGCGCACAGAATGCTTCCTCTGCACAACCTTATCAGTGCTTTTTGTTTAATACCATGTCCATCCTCCCCCTTATAGAGATGAACAATAAAGGGGTTTATGTCCAAGGGTGACGGAGTGCTGCAAAACAGCCATCAAACCGCTTTGTTTGGGGCATGTTTTCCCTCCTTGTGTGAAAACAGATTTCCAGATTGAACTAAAGATACCTGAGAGACAATCTTCAAAATATCTTCTTTTGTGTTCCACAGAAAAAAAGTCAGTCATATATGCCTGGAATGAATGGGGGTGAGTAAATGCCAATATCCTAACATGTATGCTAATAAGCAATAGTGAGAACTGGACTCTCAACTAAAGTGTTACCAAATAAACATAAACAACAAAATGAAAGTAAAGCAGCAACCCCTCACAGATGACTGCCAAATAAACAAAAACAAAGACACTAACATAAATGTCCCAGGCCTGGTCCTCTCTCATCCTTCACTGTCGTCACTCCTCCTTTTATCCTTCCGGAGCTCCACCGTGCGACTTGAAACCGGTGTGGTCTGCGGCGCAGTTGACGCCCATAACAATCGCACCACCGGCCTCGCTCCGTTCCCATGGCTCTCGCTTGCCACAGTATAGAATATTTATCAAATTTATATCTAAATATTTAAACAAATATTTTATTAGGCTATACATTTAGTCAGAAAACACAGCTAATTTTGAATGGTGTTAGCTGAGAAGGATGCTTTTTGCCATTTCAACAACAACAACAACCAACATCTAACTGCAATTGCTAACCAGCTAAACCTTGACCAAGTGGGTCCAAACTATTAACCTCTCCATAAGCATTACAATACCGAAAAACCAAAATACTTTACACTTTTAATTCAAATGAATAAAATATAGCAAACTTGTCATTACATACCTTCCTTGTCTCCCCTCAACCTTAAAAGAAGCCTGTTTCTGCAGTTCAATTCTTGGCCAGATATAGGCTGGAGTTGTCAAGCAGAGTTTGGAGGTTAGACTTAATACAGGGAGTCAGTGTCCTCTATAATAATAATAACTTTAACTTATATAGCGCCTTTCAAAGTACCCAAGGACGCTTAACAAACAACATGAGAAAGGGAAGGGGGAATTAAGATAAGGGCAGGAGGCCAGGGGAGCCCTTGGGCTAGAGCCCAAAGGCCTCATATAAGGTGAATCTTATTGCATAGTTCGTGATGAAGCAGATAATGATTTGGGGCAAAAAGCAAGAACAGTAGAAGATGGGGGGAAAATAAACTTGCATAATTGTAGTATACTAAAAATAATAGTAATTGAGCAGCATCACTCAATTCCAGCCAAAATAAGTATTTTGATCAGTTTGGTTTACAAGCTAACTTCAATTAAGATAACAAAGGCAAGCCATCATTATTGCTCATAATGTTAGGTTAGACAGTAGCATACTCAGATAGTGCAAATCATGCAAGGATAAGTTTGCAGTTAGGCTGATTTTTGCCTACTGGTTGATAAAATCGTTGAAACCCCATATACTAACATTAGAGAATTTCGGCTGTACTAGTAAATAACTGCATAGCAACATGCTCAAAACCACCCTGAAAACCCTAGACACATGCTAAATAAACCCCACCCAGAACACAATAGCAACTACATAGCAACATGCTAAAGACCACATAAGTTGTGTCCCAAATGACGCACTAATACTATGCAACTGTGTAGTGTGTGAATTTTATAAGGTTACTTATTTTGTCATTCAACATTGGAGCCTGATACCCCCTCACCCTCTGGTTAGTAAGGAAAGCTGCGACAGTTGAGTGCACAAAGTTTCCAGCATTCCACACTTAGGTTTTTTTAGTCAATTATGTGCATTATCAGGGTATTGTTTAGCTTGAACACTACTCACACTATTTATGCTATAAAGAAAGCGAAGAATAGTGCAAAACACTATTGGGATGCACCAACATAACACCATATAGCAATCAATCACATAGCAACATGCAAAGCCATCCAGAACCCAATATAGCAAGTGCATAGCAACATACTAAAAAAACACAGAGAATAACCTTGCATCCATAGCAATGGCATAGCAAACACCTGCAACTCCTCTGTGACTTTTGAACAGGTAAGCACCATTGAGTGATTTTCTTCAAAGTTGCTAGTTTTTATTACTTTATTTTTGTGTTGTTCAAACTCACTGCTTGAACTTTGTTTTCGGCCTAATATCCTAATTTTGTAAATCTTTTCAAATGCTGCAGCCTGTATATTTCTTTATTGTGGTTATTTATCATCTTGTCTTATTTGCTGTACACTGTATAGGAATAATGATTCCAGCCTTCAAAATGCATTTTTAAATATGAGCTGCATTTAATACAAGATGCAACAGCAGTCTGAAGACTTTTATGAATATTTTGTCTTTGTCAATTACTTAAAGGTGGGGTATGTGATTCTCTTTTTTTGTCCATTTTTTCGAAATCACTTGAAATCCTATTCATAACCCATGCCACTGAGTTAGAAGCACGGAAATTAAAATTAAACAATTAAATCATCTGTGGAACGGGCAGGACTCGAAAAACTCCAGCCAATCATTTCCAAGACCACCTAGAATCATTGGACAGTAAGTCCGTCAATCAAACGCCTCTCCCCCATCCCCCCCACGCGCGTGCCGTGACCCCTTCGTGCGCATACTCAAAGAATATTGCTATGAATCCTGCTTTGAATAGAAGACCGCTGTACAGACGCCAGGGCTGAGTCTCGTGCATCTGAGTTTTCGATCGTGCATGATTGCGCGTCCATGTTCTTCGAATGGGTGGAGTCAGGGCCAGCGTTGGAGGAAAGAAGGTAGGACCTTTTGAGTTGCGTATTTTCAAAATCTGCTGGCTGTTTTGGGAATCACATACCCCACCTTTAATGAGTATATGAACATAGCAACCTCATATAGATTAATCTATTTATGTGTCTTTGTAAAAAAAAGAAAAAAAAGTGCACCTTAAAGTCAGCATGAAATGAAAAGTACGTTATTTTAGAAATTCATGTTATAGATTTGATTGTAAATCTATATGTTTCATTTGTCATGTTTAATCAAAATGTCATATCCGGTGAAAATGTTTAGACCACTTAACTCCACCCTACCACAATCGACTGCAAGCACGCATTCATTTTTGAGAGTTGTCCCTGCCCTCGCGCCAGTAAACAAGTCATCAGAGAAGAGATTAGGGCTGCGTCAGTGCATCTGAAATCACATGCTCTCTTGAGTAAGTAGTTATTTTGAATAATGAATTACTTCACGACCGCTAAAAAAAAAGGATGTTCTATAGGGCCTTGTTATACACACACTTGCAGTCTTCCGACCTGGTCACATTAAATGTGTCTCTTATAGCACAGGCACGCATTGTGTTTATTGTGCAATTTATACGCGGAATTTTTTTTACGTTAATATGATACGCACTGAAATTTTGTTTTTACGTTAATATGATACGCACTGTAAATCCCTTGGGTAGGATTAGTGGTGTGGGGTATGTGTGTAGCGTGGGTACGTTAGTGGTGTGGGGTGCGTGTGTATTACACAGTGCGTATCATATGCACGCGAAACTGCGTAGCATATGCACGTAAAAACGAATTTTCACACAATGATAAACAAAATGCGTGCTATAGAGACGCATTTCATAGGTTCAGGCTGGGTCTTCACACCTTGAACACTTGGGCCAAATGCAGAGAATACGTCATGTAATTCGACAAGTGGTCAAGTGCAAAGACCGCAAGTGTGGGTATTTGGAAAGTCCCATAGAATTAAGGTGTATAGCATGAATGTAATCCGGATTTTTCAGAATTTTTCGCCGGAAGTAGCCAGGTACTTTTTGAGTACTGTGAATTCGGACATACTACTTTTATCACATACTGTTTTTCGCCTTACTATAAAGTATTCGATTTCGGATGCAACCCATGTGTGTTCGACTTGAAGCGGAGCTGCACAGACCAATCGGTGTATGTCATCAAAGTACCGTGAGATCGATTAGAGAGCAGACAGCTCTATATTATGCTTGCGAAACGATCTCGAGGTACTTTGATGCCGTACACTGATCGGTCTGTGCAGCGCCGCTTCAAGTTGAACACACCTAGTACTAGGGCATATGAATTTGAATGATGTGCATGGATAACTAATAATAAATACTGCAATATTCCATACAAAAATAAGAATTATCCAATTTGATTTTGTTGTGACTTTAAGTGCATTCAAACATTCAGTGGTCGTGCTGTGTTTGGGAATTGTACACAGAGGCCAGGTGACAGAGGTGTGCAGACAGCTACGGGACGCAGGTGCATGACTACTGTACTGCATCTGGCCTTGAGAGCAGAGTAAAGTCTGCCCGTATCCCTCCCCCTTCCTTGTTCAGTCTACACCAACTCCAAAGTCATCATACACTCTCCTAATGCACAGACATCCCATGTTATTGAAACATCATGCAGATAGTCTCAGATATTTATCTGTCAATTTATTGGGGTTTACATTTGTCAAGAACCTGTGGCAGCTCATTATATTATCAGCATAGACATTTCACAGTCACAGCACATTTTAAAAGCAGAGGACAGATGCTCAAACACAAAGAGAAACCCTCCTTGATATGTATCAAAGCAGACAATGTGTTTTTTTTAATGCAATCAGTGTTTATTCTAGTGTACCTGTCAAGGCTCCTTTCCTGCCTGCAGGCCATTTGCAAGCCACACTTCCACTTTCATCCCCCAGCTGCCGGGCGAGTGTGCAGCTAATCCCAAAAGACCGGCTGCAACGTCCCCGGGAAAATCACTGGGCTTACCTGATCCAGCACTGAATTAATCTCCTTCCCCTTTGGGAGGGGAACAAAGCACAGTTTGGTCCAGGAGGGATGGTGAGAGCGAGGAGGGAGGTTCCTTGCACGTCCTCGGTATAGCACAACGCTCACACCCCCTCCCAGCTGGTGCTGCTTGTGCCACCATGTATCACATCTCCAAAAAAAAAAAAAGGATGCTTTTAGCCATTTTGCTCATATCTTTATTTTATTTTTTTGTAGAGGAAACTCACTCTTTAAGGGCCACAGGTTGAGCAATTTTAGTTTACTGTGGTAAAATATGAAATTGTGAAGTCAGTGTGGTAAATTGATAAGAACTAGATAAAAATATTAATTACCTAATTCCTGCATCCCTTTTTCTTCCCACAGCGCTACCGTCTTGGGATTGGCTCTCCTTGACAGTACAGAAGCTGCCGATACAGTTAGAAGAAATTTATGCTTTTATTCAGCAAATATGGCTTTAATTTAAAGGAGATAGTAAAGACTTTTACGTTGTTACAAATGAACTTTGTATTTATCAAAGAATACTGAATCATGGTTTGCACAAAAATATTAAGCAGCACAACAGTATAATAATTTTTCAGCACCAAATCAGCAGAATGATTTCTGAAGGATCATGTGACACTGAAGACTGGAATCATGATGCTGAAAATACAGCTTTGCCATCACAAGAATTAATTACATTGTAAATATATTAAAATAGAAAAAAGTTATTTTACATTTCAACAATATTTAATAATATTATTGTTTTTATTGTTTCTGATCAAATAAATGCACTCCTGCCGCCTGCACCATGATGGTAGTTGAACAAATTCAGGGTTATAGAATTAGTTTTGAGTTGACAAAACCAGTCCAACCAGGCCTTGTTAGTACCATGATGCTGATCACCAACTTTCTCTGTCAACAGGCTTTGATCCTGAGTTTAGGAGTTTAGGTGTGACATTAGTAGCAAACAGCCAATCACATGCTAAGAAAGAATGAAACTGCGATTCATTTTACAAAGACTGCGATACAAATTTACACAGCAAGAAGAAAATAGCTGTCTATGAAACACAATTAACCGCTAAAAGAAAAAGTCTTGTTATATCAGTGGAAGTAAAAGTTGAGAAAGGTATAGAGAGAATTGAACACTGAAGCTCACATGTAGTCATTTTATAGCTTTATGTATAGATTCTAAAGAGTATTTATAGTACCTTTATATATTTATTCATCTTAAACTGTGCGTAATAATAATTGATAAGCTAAATTTGTACATGTATGATCGATTAAGGGTATAATAATTACATAAATAATATCTAAATCATACAAAAATTTTATTCTAAATAAGCATTAGTAAAAGCCAGACATTTTTGTCTTTAAAATCATTTGCTATGTAGTGACCTTTAATTTGGAGTAGAAACAGTTGTGACTTTATCCAATCAGATGTGTCACTTTGCTCACAGCTGATTGGTCCAAGTTCGGTTTGCAACCTCTTACCTGGAGCATAGCCTTCTCCGGACCAGGTTAGCCGTGGAGCGTAAGTTAATATGGTGATGAACACTGCTAAAAGCCAAACCACTTTCATGTGGCCTAAAACCCAGGGTTGGCGCAAACTAAACTTAAACATACCTGGCTAGCCATCTAAACAGGCTTCATGGTATAGGCCCCTGGTGACATGACAAATCTTACTGATCCTAAACTTTTGAATGATGTAGGTGGTTTTCGGTTTAATACATCACCAAATCTGTCAAGTTAATTAATTTAATATTTGGGCTAATTTAAATACTCTCAACTTCGTTGAACACATTTTGTTCCTTGCATTTTCCCACAAAATCAGAGCAGAAAATGTGTCTCTCTGGGTCTGATTAGGGAAAATAGGTATTCTTTCAGTCGTAAATCTTACTGTTTATTAGGGACAGAAACATATGATACATGTTGGCTTGGCAACATGTAAGTTTTTACACTGACATCAACAATAACCTTTATGACTTAACCCTAATGAAAAAGGATTTTCTAGATGAGGTAAGTTCTCATGACAAATGTGACCTGATCCCAAAAGAGACATTGAATATTCTATCTACTCCCTTTTTAATCATATTATCCTTTCACCAAATCAGATCAGAGCCCATTGTTTACATAGACAGAAAACAACAGAGAAAGAGGACAGTTTCTTTGCAAAAAAATTAAATAAAAAAAACACTTGGTTTGACAACCTTTGAGGGAGGAGGTCAACTCTGGGGATTTTCTGGACTATCGGTGAGGGGCGTTATGGGTGTGAAACTACACTGATATACATACTTCCTCAACGGTGCTGCAGTGGGCAGAGAGAGAGAAAGAACTGGCTGAAACCACACTCTTCTGACGTCTGTAATGACCTCAGTGAAAACCGTGTGATAAGTGGAGACACTCTCCACCAGCAAAGCAAACATTCGACTGGGGGCTGCTCTTGTGTGCCTTTGGATGGGCGAATAGCTGCCAAATATTTGTTGTTCTGCCCTGTTCCTTTCTACATGGGTCCAGGCACTGCTGATAGACTGTTGCTCATCTCCCACGTCACATGTCTGGATTGAACTTTGCCTTGGGAGGAGCAGCATTAAAAGCCTGTTTTTAAGTCCTTCAAGTGGCACATCTGTTTGAAAGCAAGGTGCAAGCAACAAATGTGCAGACAAACTCGCACAAGCTCTGCTGAGCAGTCAACATCGTAAAGAAGTGCAACTATGGGCGCACCCTCAATTAATTTCACAACCCACCTAGATCTCATTGCGCTGACACCACACCCATCTATCTAATAACAAACCGCCTCCACCCTCAGACCACAACTCACCAGCTCTCGTCATGCTCACACAAACACCTAATATCTCACACTTTTTGGGGCCTCTGGGGTCATTGAAGTTGCTGTGTAGAGATGCTGAACTTTCCAAATATGGTTTCTAATGAAGGCACTGAGGCGTAATGGTCGGCTCACGTAGGTTTTGTGTATCTGGCTAAGAGCCAATGTGCTTGCTCTATCTTTCCCTCTCTCTGTTTTTATCTTTATCTCATTCTCTCAATACCTCCACCCCTGACCAGTTACTTCCTCTTTCTGAAGGAGGGACCAGTGCCATCATGCACTATTTATGCAGACAAGAGAGGGGTGGATTAAGGGGGATTAAGTGGTGCTACTCTTGATCACATCATTCATTTTTTAGCAAATAGCTATCCGATCATAAAAATAACAAATGTAAATGGTTTTATGGTTGGGTACTAATATTCTAGATTTCAATTCACAAATCAATTTCAAATTCCTTTCAGATACAATGTGCATTTTCCAAACTTTAAATTGCATTTTCTGTGTAACACTGAAATATAATATAAAAATGTGTAAAATTATAAAAAAATATAAACTCATCAAACTCATGAACATTCAGTTACAAACTCCCAAATTGTAGAAAAGCTCTGAATTTGGTGTATAGATTATTTGAATTCATGAGTAAACTGTAATGGTTCATGAGTCCATGAGTCTTTTTAAATGATTTATTACAAGGGCCAGTTCAAAAGAGATTGTTTGTGAACTCGACAACACAGGTTGGGCTGTAAAAAAAAAGACGTATGAAGTGTAAATAAGTCCAAAAAGGATACAAAAGTCATTAACTTGAAATTGTGCAATCGAAGCACAAATATGCGTAGCAATCACCAGCCTGAATACTGTACCCAAGAGAATCTAAGCACCGCCCATTACAGTTTCTCTTCAAAAAACCTCAGACTAGCTCATGTTTCTCCAATCTTAACATTTTCTATTCCTAACATCTATTTTGCCTTAAAAAAGTAGAGTAACTGATATATGAAGTTTCACCAGCAGAGTTTCCTATCTCTTGCTTCCATTCTCCATTCCCCAGCCTGACTAATAATTGAAAGCCTGCATGGTTTCCCTGCGCACTGGGGCTGGGCCGGGCTTTGATTCAGGCAGTGTGGGCACTGCTGCTTCATCGCTCACTGGAGAGAACCTGAAACTGCTCTCTCCCACTCCACCTAGAGAGAACTCCTTTAGCCTCTTCACAGCACTAGTGGAGGAGGGCTGATTTCCCATTGTGCTTCATTAACCTTTCCTGGATCTCATCAGCACGGATTCATCGAGATACATTTGAAGCATGCGCTCCAATGCCATCATCACTTGAGGGAGTAGATGGGTCTCTAGATATTGTGGTGACTAAATGCAGAACATGGATTAATATCCACAGATTAGACAGGCATATGCTTCCAAAGAAGGCCGGTGTGCCTCAGGTATGGGTACTGGGACTTTTTACTTTTCTCACTGACAGTTTTGTATTTTTTTGATTGTATTGTTTGATTACCGAAATAACACACCAAATGTGATAATCAGAAACCAAATAAGTCAGTGACACAACATCACCACAAACAATCTATGGACACAAATCTGAATTATTAAGAAAGGGTGGCAAAGGTGAATAGAAGTATTGATCCAGCATCTTTAGGAGTGCAGATCGACACCATTAATCTTGAGGGTGGAAACACACCAAGGCATAAAACATAACTATGTGGGGAGTTGGAATACAAGCCCAGCCCTAAAACCTATCTTATCTTCTGTCAGGCTAAGTGAGCAGACGGAATTCAAGCATTCAAATGTTGAGGAAGGATGCAGTCTAATGTGAAGATAATGTGAAGCGCATGTATGGCAGTGTGCGTCCACGGACTTGTGTATAGAAAAGAGAGTGAGTGTGTGTTGGCTTTTTTAATGAGCACATACCCCTGCCCACTGCAACACAAACGATGAGAGGCTGTCAGCCCTAGTGGACTGGGGATGTGGAAATTGAATGGAGTCTTTCAGTTCTGTTGCTCATCTCCCCTGGGGTGAGAGACTTGTTACCATGGTTATGTTGGATTCCTGCAGCTAATGGGTGGGAGTAGCGTAGCTCTGGCAACCTGGCTCCTGTCTAGGGTGGAATAGACGCGCTGAGAGCTGGGGGGTGTGGTGGCAGGACTCTAGGACATGGGAGGTCACACACTGACAGGACTGCACAAAGACACACACGGGTACTGTTAGCAGAAAAAGGAAAGACACAATAAAACGTGAAAAAGATTATCCTTGCACCTTCCTGTCCACATGTGCCTGGACTGGAAAAACTAGTGTAAGAGAAACAGCTATTAGCCATTTAGTTATTGAAATAATAAAGCCACATCGTGGACTTTGTTTATGAATATTCTGAGTCTTAAAAAAACACATACACATACATTTTACTTAAATTATTTTTCTTTAAGACGGAAATGGATAAATTAAAGTGGCCAAAGGGTCTACTGTAGCCTACATAATGCAATGTAAGATGAATTGGCCCAGGGATGTAGTGGAGGCTAAACGCACGTAAGCGCCGTTTACGCACCTCCCAAAATTCGTAAATAGCGTTTACCCACCTCCAAAGTGCGTTTATCCACCTCTAAATTGCGTTTATCCACCTCTAAATAGCCTAGTTCCTAAGCCATTTTCAATTAAGCTTATGTCGTTTTAGTTTCAAATTGTTCATTATTAGATTCATAGGTTCCTAAACCTAAGACAAAGTCTTTCATAGCCAGCAGGAAGCAGCAAGATTCCAGAGCTGCCAACTCTTACGCATTGGCCGTGAGACGCACGCATTTGATTGGTTTCATGCACGCAACACCCCCGATTTCTCACGCTGAAGTGTTAACCCGGTCTGTCGCATGCCTGAAATGTGAGTTTATCTATAGATCTACCTGTTGAGCCACTCGTGATCGAGTAGTTATACCGTTAAAATCTCCCGGAATCTCGCGCACACAGCAGAGAGGTGAGGGAAAGCAAGCGAGAGACCTTGCGTGTGCAGAAGAAACAGAAACAGGACCCCCGTTGGAGAATATCATGCAGCCCACCCCCCATTATCGTTTACCCACCTCGTTTTTTTTTTTTAACCTTTTTTTACCTACTACACCTCTGTTGGCGCCATATTCGAAATTCATGCATTGGTTAGTGGAAAAAATGGGCATCAGAGACTTTTGATTCGGACCATTAAACAACCGTCTAGCAACCACACATAACACCTTGGCAACAGATTTTATTAAGTCAGTTAAAAATAAAGGTTCCCAAAGATAAATGTATTCCAAAAATAATCTTTCAGTGAAAAGTTCTTAAAAGAACCATTTGTTTTAGAGTGTGAAGAATATTTTTAATAATAAAAATAACATTTTTCCAAATCATGTCAAGTCACCTTCATTTATAGAGCGCTTTATTAAATACAGATTGTTTCAAATAAGCCTCACAATAAACAACCAATGATGCAAACTTCATCAAACATGAGACAAATTCAAATTCTGCTGAAAAGTAGTTCTACAGAAGACAATGTTGAGTCAGTTCAATTTTGATTCATTTCAATAACTGTCAATGTTGCAAAATCCGTCAATTATGAAGCAGATTCAGCTATCAAGCAGCTCTGCAGAAGACAATAGTGTCATTATCCAGCTCAATTCAGATCAATTTCTGTTATCTCCAATAAAATCAGAGGACAGAAAAAGAAATGAAAAATATAATAGTGCAGTGGTGTAATAATTCACCACTTTTAAGAGAGTGTTGCAATCTATTTCTGAACTCAGACAGTACACACACACACACACACACCTTCCCTCTGGTTGTGAACATTAGCACAGGCTATGGAAGCACCTGAGGAAAATTATGACAGGAAGCTTACTTATCTTTTCTCCTTTTAAAATCAGTGGCTCCTCAGACAATCAGTCACACAAAAACAACATCTTGTGGCAACAAAGAACAAATTAGCATTTCAAAATCAAAGTGGGTCATTGATAGGCATCACTGCTTCCCAAAATTCCCAACGCTGAGTGTTCCAAATCTGCACCTCAGTACCCTCCTCTCGAGCGATGCAGATGTCTTGGCTCGGGTTACACTTGAAAGACTGAGTCATGGCTGATGCCTGGTCCCCCCAATGGACTCAAAGGAACTTGGCTCGGAGATTTATGAAACCCATCCCATTCCCTGCATGGAGCCGGCAGAGCTTAGAATATATGAGAGACTTTTGTTTTCCAAACTCTGATGAACTTCTAGCTCCTGGTAAATTAAGGTACTCTGAAACAAAAGATTTCTTTCAGACTTTTGCCGGCTATCGTGAAATTCCAACCCTCTAAAATGAGGCAAAGAGACTAATGAAAACTGAAAGAGTTAGGAGTGAGGAAACCTCAGAGAAGGTTCAGGTAAGAAATAACTTGAATGTTTTATTGATGTGGAGCATACGGTAATATTGATTTTGGAATATGTTAGTGGTGTAATTAGCCAAGAAAAACATGAAGCTCTCAGAGCAAGCAGTTACTGTGGAATGTGGGTGGGGATTAAGATCGACTCACCAATCAGGGAGCTTATAATATTATTTCACGTCTTGCCCTCTCAAATGTTGCCAGAAGAGTTAAGCAATCCAATAAAGATTTCAGACTGTATTATGGCAGTCAAATAACTGAACCAGCCAGCTGGTCTAGTAACTTTTGAAAGCTGAAGAGATGACAGAAAGGTTAGATAACACTGGCATGTGTTGAGTCCTTATATTTTCTTATCTAAACACGACCAAACCCTTATTATTACATACACTTAACCAATAGATCATAAAAAGGTGCACATAATCACATTTTAATGACATTAAGTTTAGCAGTAGTCATAAAACAAGATACATGCAGTGATATTTGGTCACAGATCACGCCCTACTGTTGACATTCTTTTTTTATTTTTATAACTTTCTTTTTTATAAACGCTGCCAAGTAAATGCAACAATACATTGACAGTGGACAATTCTTTAAACCAGGTCAATGTGTGTTTTCTTGCTGATTCTCTCTCTTTTGTCCTCCAGAGCTCAGCAGTTCCATTGCTCACCCAGACTGCCTTGAGTCGTGGCCACCACATGCTCTCACTGTCCAACTATTTTACTAACCGCAGTGAGACAGCTTTCGTTTCAGTGGCTGCAGGGTCTGAAGGATACCCCGGGTCGACTACACCCAAACACTGAGGCAAACTGTTTGGATCACAGCCCTGAGGTCATATTAGTGGCTCAGGGGATAACTTCATTATTCATATTACACTCCATAGAGTTTTCTTGCTTGAGTTATGGCAACGCACTGACCTCACTCCACTTTAATCCAGGAAATAATGTGATTTAAAATTTGTTCCAGAAAAGCAATGTTAAGGAACAACCATGGATTAACACCAAAATTAACACTAAGCACACTGCGTAAGTAAATAAGAGAGAGGTACTTACCAGTTAATTTTCATTCTTAACTAAAACTATTTTCAATTAATAAAAAAAAAAAATATATATATATATATATATAATGGATGATATATATGATGATAGATAAAAATTGTAAACACCTATCATAACAAAATAAAATATAAATAAAAGCTAATTAAAATTAATCAAATGAAATAATACTATACCATATAAAATACTATAAAAATTACATGGTTCAAAATACAGTTGTACAAATGATAATCTGACCATTGCTGTAACACATGCAATTCAATTAAAATAAGCTTTATGTGTTTGATTCACTAAAAAGAAATGAGTCATTAAAATGAATAGGATCATGTGAATCATTAATTCAAGAGTCATACTACACTGGTCACACTGAATTTGATTCACTAAAAATAAGCTCATAAGAGTAATTTGTTCTGCATTGGACTAGACTTAAAGGGATAGTTCAACCAAAAATTTTAATTCTGTCATTACTTAAAATTCTGTTATTATTTTGTTCCAAACCTTTATGTATTTCTTTCTTCTGATGAACACAAAAGATGTTTTGAAGAATATGGGCAACCAAACAGGCCCAAGGCCCCATTGACTATGGAAGTTTGACTACACATTTTAAAAAATATCTTATTTTGTGTTCAACAGAAGAAATAAACTTGTGTGTGTTGAGTGTGATTAAATTATGACAGAATTTTCAATTTTGGGTGAACTATCCCTTTAAATTTTCAACATTATTATTGGTTTGACTGCACTGACATTATTGGATGAGAACTGAACTGAGCTGGATGATGACATCACTGTTTTTTCTGCAGAAATGCTTTATAGATCAAATGAACTAATTTAAGGAATAATTAACTCTGGGCCATTTAATTATTAGAAAAATAATGCACATCCAAGGTGGTAATGCGGCCATTCTTTTTCAAATAATTAAACGGCCCAGAGTCAATTATTTCGCTTATGTTACCACACCTCAAAACACTGTTCGGATGATGTAATTCAAGACATTTGTCAGGTTTTTGTCTTTAAAACGCTCTTGTGTGTAAGCATCTAACCCCAAGCCTCCGTTGATAATTCCAAAACGTCATTTTAGAGCTAGAAACAGAGCCTTCAGCCACTGATAGCAATTCAATGTACCCCAAACGGTTCAAGGTCCAAATGACAGTTTCAGTGCAGCTTACCAGATGATAAACGATACCAGACGATGAATAAGGGTCTTATCTAGCGAAACGATCTGTGATTTCAAAAATAAATAAAAAAGTTGAAGTTTTATAAGCACAAATGCTCGCCTTGCTCTGTTCTGTGATGCGCGTTTGCGACGTCACGTAATACGCAATTACGTTCAAATGTGTCCCCCAGGTTTGAGTACCCTACCACCAGCAGTGGTGGCTACCATCACTTCCGCTAGACCTTTGTCCACGAGACACCTCTATGCGTTGAAGTGGAACCTCTTCGTCACCTGGTGCTCTTCTCGCCGAGAAGACCCCAGTAAATGCTCTATCGGCGTTGTGCTTTCCTTCCTGAAAGATGGGTTGGAGCGAAGGCTGTCTCCCTCCACCGGTTTATTGCCGCTATCGCCGCACATCATGTCGCAGTTGAGGGTAGGTTCATTGGGAAGCACAACCTGATCATCAGGTTCTTGAGAGTAGCCAGGAGACTGAATCCTCCTCGCCCTCCTCTCGTACCTTCTTGGGACCTCTCAGTGATCTTAACTGCCCTGCAGAGTGCTCCCTTTGAGCCCCTGCAATCAGTCGAGCTTAAGTTCCTGTCACTTAAGACGGTGCTCCTGATTGCACTGGCCTCCATCAAGGGACCTGCAGGCATTTTTCGTTGACGAAGCGTGCCTGGAATTCGGGCCGGCTAACTCTCACGTGATCCTGAGACCACGGCCTGGATATGTGCCCAAGGTTCCTACCACTCCCTTTCGAGATCAGGTGGTGAACCTGCAAGCGCTGCCCCTGGAGGAGGCAGACCCAGCCTTGGCATTGCTCTGTCCAGTACGCGCTCTCCGCGCTTACGTAGACAGGATGTAGTGTATAAGGACCTCAGGGCAGCTCTTTGTCTGTTATAGTGGGAAGCTGAAGGGAAAGGCTCTCTCAAAATAAAGGTGGTCTCACTGGATAGTGGATCCCATTGCTTTGGCTTACCAGCAGCAAGGTCGACCGTGCCCCCTTGGTGTGAAGGCCCACTCCACTCGGAGTATGGCCTCCTCTTGGGCTCTAGCACATGGCGTCTCGCTATCAGACATCTGAAGAGCTGCAGGCTGTGCGACACCTAACACAGTCGTGAGATTCTATAATCTCCAAGTGGAGCCAGTATCCTCCCGTGTACTCGATTCAACTAGCCGGTAACTAGGATCTGCTCAGGTGTCTTCACTTGGTTGCCATTCCACTCCACGGACTGGATCAGTGCGATATTCTCCTCAGTTGAGTTTCCCTGAGAAACCCTGAGTTCCTCCAGCGCGGTTGACGTCAATGCCAGAGTCTATGACTGCGGCAGTGTTAAGTAGGAGTTCTTCGTCCGTGCTAGTCTCACGACAGGGAGCTCACACTTACGCAGGGAACTGGAAGATAACCTGAGTAGGGAACGGAGACGTTACGTCTCCCTGCCACTTCCGCTGTACCGCTGGAAATGCCTGAGTTCAGTCTCGGCTCCTCAGCAGGATACATATCTGCATGTTGCCAGCGTACTTCCTTATATATCCACGAGGTGGGGCGGAGTTACGCTATGCAAATTCTGCAGACCCATGGCATTTCCTTGCCATTGGCTCGTTTTTAATGCTCGAAGGTGATAGGCTTCTAAGCGAAACCCCATTTCTTTGTCATTCGACGTAACGTTACATACGTAACCGAGACGTTCTTTTAAGTTGTTAAACTATTTCACTAATAAAATCATCAGAGCAGAGCTGACAAAATGTTTCTGTGCGAATGTGTGTTCGTAATGTATGCGTGTGTGTTTGAGAGGGTGAAAGGGCAGGACGGGAGAAAGTATGTGCTTTCCATACTAAAACGTAATTTTGTGGCAAAAAACATGGAAATAATTTGTAGCTTTTATCCTTTTGTTCACTATGTTTATTTGCTTGGTCGGTGTCATTGTCGTTTTTGGTTCTTTTGCTGAACCAAAAACGCTGTAAAAACCTTTGAAATAATTGAAATTATTTGGTCAGGTGACATGGAACTATAATGCGGTCAAGACCTGCCTGGATTTGTGCGTTTCCCTGAAAATAATTGCACACCTTAGAACGTTGCACTACTGTTTAGCGTCTGTTTCGCGCTATAGATTCAGTAAATGTGTTACAGCTCTTTGAAAAAGTATAGGAAACTTATTCTAATATATTCTCAGTGGCAACACTGAGAACAACTCTCTTCATATGACCCGTTACTGAAAAAAGCTAAACAAAACATAATTATTGTCATTAAACCAAAATGATTCAAATTTTTTTCGTTTTCATTTTTTAAAAGTTTCATGGCCTCTAAGTAATATATTTACTCGTCATTAGGTGTGGTAAAAAAGGTAGCCTAATTTTGGAGCCTGGGAACAATTACTTGTGTGATGTCAGTCTTGGACACAGAGGCCATGTCTCAACCCTTTACAGTGACTCTGGGTCTATTAAGCCTTTGCAGGAGCTCCAAATTATAGAACAAATGAAAGTAGCCAGCTCTCACCGCAGGGACAGGGATCGCCTATTTTGCTGACTCGTTAGTTTCGTTTGACATGCCTGTTTGTGCAAGAGGGAGAGCGGGAGAATATTTATTGGCTTCCAGAAATGTGAGAGAGCCGGGTGCGAGCGGCTCAAGGGTCTTGTTATCGTCCTCTTTGCCTGCGTGTACTTTTTGGGGTTTAATGAACACTCGGGCGGTTCTCGCGCTCCAATCAGACAGAAGTCTCTGCCACTTTCCTCCGCGCTCCGCCAGGCTCGCTTCAGCACCGCTCGCCTCTCCTGTCCTCCAAATCAAATGAGAGGGACATGATGGCGGTACTGAAAGGCTCAGCCGCTGAATAATTGATGCCTTGACTAGTGTGGAGTCAATTTATCCAGTGGCACACTTTGAGTGAAATTGTGTGCATGATCAGCAGCAGCAGGGGGGAATAAGTGTTCTCCTAATTTTATTTATTTAATTTTAAAGACATTTCTGGAATGCAGTAGCATCCACACCACACAGCACAAAGGTTTATCGGAAGACCATCGTTTATAGTCTCTACTCACACTGTTAGAATAAAAGCAGCTTTAGAGTAGGCTACTAGGGATCCAATTAACTGCATGAAAATTTTTTAGCAAGCCATCTAGTATTCAAATAAAAACTGCGTTCCAGAACATCTACTATAATTTTAATGTAAAATTTCAGTGAAATTGATTTATTGGTTTACGTTACCATATGAAAATTAGCCTATAAGTTACACCATTATACTCATCTAACATTATACCAATTATACTCACAGAAAACAATTAGCTAAGCTAAAAGCTATTGTTTTAAAAGAAAGCAAAAAGAGGCTTGCTAGAGTACATTTAAGCTTGCTACTTCAATTTTAATATTTAATATCAAAGACAATATTAAAAAAGTCAGCTCAAGTGTGTATATAACAGTATATCGAACAGCTTTGTACAAAATGTCTCCCATGTCATGATCCTTCAAAACTTTTTCTGCACAAACTACAGTGATGACATGAACTTTGGACAATAAATATTGTGGCTTGTGTAAGTTTATGACAGTGGTTGAGTGTTAATGAAACACATTTGGACAGAAAATAAGCAGATATTTATATGAAAATTGGAAAGAAGGGGACATTATGAAATAGGACACTGGCTGGATGTCAAAATGGAAGTGTGTTTATGAGACAGTTTTGGCAGGAGAAAACCAAAGCCAGGGCCAGAATGAGAATAAAACACCAATTTATGTTACTTCTGCGAGTATCCCAAGTCAGAAAATTCAATGTGGAGTCACTGGATTTCAAATTGGGGTTCATATTTGTAAATCTAAACATGGCGCATTTAATTAATTCCATGCAACTCTTTTGGCGAATATGAAATGGACAGTGGTGTCCACTATACATTTCAAGAGTTAGTTTTTAAGTGAAAAATAGTTTTCACTTTTTTTGGTAGTTTGAATCTCATATGATCTCCTAATTTTGTAATAAGGATTTTTTTTTTATGCAATGACACTTGAAAATTTACAATACCAAAAGATAGCCTTTAACCTCAACAGAAACCCTGTTTTTGCTGTAATATATTTGCAAAATATTATTTTCTGATAAATTCATACTGCTCTCATATGCTAATGATAATAAAGAATGAAATAACTATATCACTAAACAGATCAAAAACCAAATCTGAAAATGATCATTTATCAATGAATGCTGCATATAATATTTAATCTAAACACTGTTTGCTGTGTGTACATAGTGTGCTTGAAACTTTTATGTTCCATTCTCCTTCTCCCCTTCACCGTTCTGAATGAGTGCTGTAAGGAAATGTCGAAGGTGGAGGGTAAAGCCTGGCCAAAGAAAATGATTCATTGAAACACGGTATTTACTTTCAATCTATCCAGTGCTAACAATGTGAAGGCTGCAGTGGAAGTGAGTTTGAATGTGAAGTGTTGCTATTTCTCCTCAGGCGTTGGACTGTGGCAGATGCCACGCACCTTCGCCCACTCTCCACCCACACTGGAGCAGCCGTGTATTCGGGGCAGATTCTATGTGCAAGCTGCACTCTGACAGATAAAGAAAATCACATTGACGCAGAGAGGGAGAAATGATGAGCTTCTCCTAGTGACTTAGCTCTGAATATTAGCGCTAGGTTAAATGAGTCTGAAAACCCTATTCACAGAGCATGGAACGAACAGTTGTGATCGTTCCAGTCATATCTATCACAGATTTGGTGTTTTCTTTTTTTGGTTTGGCTGATGTACGTTTTCATAGCTATTTTGTGTCACAACGGATTGTTAGTTAAGCCGACAGCCATTTATAGAGCGTTGCCGTGAAGGGTTATTGAAACATGACGTGGGTGAGGGTGTGAGTCTACAGTCTTGCATACAGCCGTAAATCTGGTGCACTTACCATGGCTCCATGCCGTTCCACTTGAGCTGTTTCTTTCAGTTTCGCTGCCATTTCAGTAGATAGGGACTTATTAACTTATATGGGATGAGACAATGGGTGTGCGCTTGCTTCATAACACTTCACCGATGCTCTGTGCAAGACAAATGCCATTAACATTCCATGGTTAAATGTTACAGTCCATCTAAAACAATTCAGAGCCAAAGTGCCATTCCACAGGTCAGACCCACACTAGCACAACAATGGAGTCAGTTTTACAAATTTTTTTTATTACTTATGAATTGTCTATATAAAACAAGAGAGGGAGAAAGTATTTTACCATTAAAAAACACACACTTCAGATAATTAACATTTCAATTGTTTCTTCTAAACAACGACTTTCACCTAAGTCTTCTCTTTCTCTGAGAAAAAAGAACCCAGGCTAATTGGGAAAAATTTTTAAGCTTTAAAGCATGCAAATTTTGTCCCCATTCACCCTTGTAAGAGCATCATGATTGATTTATTTTTCTTTAATTTTCATTAAACCCAAAATATTCCTTTAACTGTGAACTCTAAAAAGTGTACGTTTTAAAAGAGCAACCTCTGGCTTCCAATGGGCATCTTTGGACCATATAGATAGTGTCTGTACTGTATATGGATTGCCATACTGTACCTCTGTGCTGTCCAATTCCTACGCATGCCTCTCAGAATTAGGCTGTCAGCCAGGTCTCTGAGCCTCAAAGGCAGACAGGTACACTCCTCACCTGCCCATCCGCAGCACTCACCTACAGCCAAACATTAGATAAAGAGACACTCTGCATTATTAATCAGGGAGTGTAGGGAGGGATAGGGGAGGAGGAAGAGAGAGAGAGAGAGAGAGTGAGATAACAAAGTGAGCAAGGCCAGCCGCACTTCTGCCTGAAATGTGACACTACGCCCAGCAGACGTGCACTGCGGAGCCAAAAACACCCGCTGACTTTTCCTTCTCCCTTTTTTCTAATTCTGTCTGAAACAAAAAAGAGAAAAAGGGAGCAACAATCCCAGCCATTCCACCCTGCCAAAACCACAGGGTGATCAATACAAAACATCTGGGGATGGAGTGGACAGGGCAGCTTTTGTTTGCTGGGACCAAATCCAGAGAAATACAGTCCTGCCGGATCTGCCCAACTATGGTTTGGGTTGCCAGGGAGAGAAAGAAAAGGTGTTCGCTCTACTGATGGTTAAAAGCCGAGAGGAAGAAGGGGAGAAACAGGGGATCACTTCCCAAATCCACACAAAATCACAAACGCAATGAATTGTCATTTTAGTCAGTTTAAGAGATGTATTGGTAAAAATGGTGTTTAAATACATTGGAATAAGTTCTGCTGTAGTCAAGTCAAGTCACCTTAATTTATATAGTGCTTTTAACAATAACACATATCACAGAAAACCCATAACGCGGTCCGGCCCGCTCATTCGCACAACAACAGTGCCTGGTGGCTCGAAAACGCAAACCTTGAAATAGGTTCCAAAATTCTAAAAAAATATATATATTTCGGTTCCCCCCGGTGTTTGTATATATATATGTGCACAGGCGTGTAGTCTTTCTTTGCAAATTGACCTCAACAAATTAATTGTCTGGCCTTAAAGGAGCCGTATGCAAAACTGGTACTGCAATCACTTTCAAATTACTGACTCGAGGTTGCCAGATAGGCTGCAGGATCCGATTACGACACGTTATTAGCTGCAGCTGTGGTAACTAGAGCAGAACTGGCAACCCGGATGCAGCAACACTACTGACTTCGTGATTGGTGGATCGGTGGAGGCTGGAGCATCAGACCAAAACACAACATGACAACATCAACATCAGTTGAGGGCTGCAACTTCACTTTTTAAATGACAATATCCTGGCCGGACTACTGTTGTCAGTGATAAGTATTTGAAATGAACATGATTTCTTAATGTCTAGTGACATATCAGGGAAAATTTATGATTAATTGAAATAAATGTCTTACATACAGCTCCTTTAAAAATATATAATACAGAATTATTTATCACTTCCGGGTAGCCATGTGAATCGTAACTATTTTTATAACGTTTTATCTGTACAGAGGTAAAGGGAAGGAGAATGGGGCCTTCACAGGGGAGAGACTAGTTGACACTGCAGGACTGCGTTGTCTTCGTGTCCAGGCGCAGGTCCTTCATCAGATCTTGATACGTCGGACTGCGGTAAACAGAGAGACTAAATATTAGCTTAGATGCCATTCTTCTTATGATGTAACAAGTACATCAGGATTTATGGGGAGCGTTTTGGACCAACATGAACGAACTAATTGTTCCGCATTTGTCATTGAGAACATATGACGTAATTTAGATATATTTTTAATTTGGAAGAATGCGGTTTTACAGATACTAGAAACGTCACGTGGCTTTCAAATGAAAGATTGGTATCAAAGAGCACACCCAGGTTACTAACCAACAACGAAAGTTTGAAAGAGCAGCCATCAAGTGTTAGACAGTATTCTAGGTTAGTACGTGAGGAAGTTTTTTGTCCAATAATTAGAATCTCTGTATCACATTTACATTTGTTTAAGGTGGCTCAAAGGTAACAATCAGAGACAGAGTGCAAAGGGCAAGCAAACAGGGTGGAGAAATATTGCTGAAGAACAGAATGATATTCAGGAGAGAGTCAGAATAACAGACTTGATATTGAATATCAAACTTGCTTAATGTTTAACAGACATTTTGCACAGGTTCAATAAGGAATGAAATCAATAACACCAATGGGCTCAAGGATGGTCTGCACAACCCAGGGCCAGTGTGAGAGAATTTCTAACCAGTTGATGAAACAATCACTTGCACTTTAAATTTTGCCTACTGTGGTGGCAAACAAAATGATATCACTGAATAAGAGACAAAAATATACCAATTGTCTTTGATGAGGTTTATTTTCTTGCAAAAAAAGGTCAGCAGTTACAGTCATACAGAGTGGCTGCAGAGTGAGACAATAAAGGGAGGGCATCCTTCCTCCTGTATAGTTTTGACCTTCTTGATAGTTTCCAATGGAAATATTTTCAATCATACATGGATCATTGTTTTAAAACTTGTTCATCATATTCTGTCCTCGAGCGGAGGACCCTCTTTCACGCACATATGTGACCCTGGACCACAAAACCAGTCACATGGGTCTTTTTTTTATTTTTTTTATTGAGATGAATACATAATCTTTACAAAGTAAAGTTTTCCATTGATGTATTGTTTGTTAGGATAGGACAATATTTGGCAGAGATACAACTATTTAAAAAATCTGGAATCAGAGGGTGCAAAAAAATCGAAACATTGAGAAAATCGCCTTTAAAGTTGTCAATTTATGTGTGCGATCGTGCTGCATTCACTCCCAAAAATAAATGTGTTATATATTTACGGTAGGAAATGTACAAAATATCTTCACTGAACATGATCTTTACTAAATATCCTAATAATTTTTGGCATAATAGAAAAATCGATCATTTTGACCCATATTGTTGGCCATTGCCACAAAAATACCCGTGCTACTTGTGAATGGTTTTGTGATCCAGGGTCACATATAATGGTCACACATTTCTCATTTCCAGCCATGTATACAATGGTCATATAGGCTACATCATACATTCATAAGATCAATAACTGTTCTTTGTTCTATCAAATCAGTCCTTGTGCAGATTATCTTATTATCTAATTACTGCTTTGTAAGCAATTCCATTAATAAAGGAAAATCAAACATATAGAAAATGCAAACATAGTACATATCATATTAAATTTCTTCCACATCTAGACATTGCCTTCAGCTTGTGCTTCCATTTTTATGTCTTACAAACTTAAACATTTGATTTTCTGTTATAAATTCTAGAGTTGTTGCAAATTTAGCTGATTAAATGACTTGTGTTGACTTGAAATGCGTCAGTATGTGTTGAAAACTAGTACAAATCTATCAGGAATGATTTTAAAATGTGTGCAAAGCAGATACCAGCAAAAGTGTGTTAAAAATAAATTAGCAGTATAATTTACAGGTTGTTGCATTTATAAAAAAATGATTTAAGTAAACAAAATTAACTGTAAAGAAAATGTAACTTAAACCCTTTCTTACAATCAACTGTAAGCTCATCAGATCTCCTATTCAATCAACGACTAATGTAAAGAACCAGATCCCTACCCAACAATTTTTTCTTTTTCAAATATGAATTTCACAATATGGAAGAAAAGTCAGTCTCTACTTTTGTTTCATCACAAATTTAACAAAAATAAAATATTACATTAAATATATTGCTATAATAAAATATTATCATTATTTTGTTTTGGGGCCAGCGCAAATGTTGGCTGGGCAAGTAAAAATTGAAAGCTACTGCTAGAATAAAAAAACATAATTGTTGAGCCCTGACCAATCAAAACTGTCTGGAAGATGAGTGTCTTAAAGCTCTTAAAGATGGGTGTGATGAAAAATGTTCAGAGTTGATACCGACCCATGCTGAGCCCTATTTTTTCCAACTCCACCTGGTTGCCTGCAGTCCTATAGCTCACTGATCTCCCAGTGGACCGCCATGGCCCCAGGCACAATCATTACACTTCCAAGATGCATCAGTGCCCCTTTGCCAAGGTGCCCCCCCATGTTGGCATTTACGACAGAGGACATAAGGCGTTCCACTTCAAGGACAAAAGAAAGTGTTGAGGATGTTTTAGCTTGCATTAATGCATGTAGCATACAATACCCTCCCCGTCATGCTAATATTATCATGTAAATGGGTCCATTAATTGCTCTAAAAATATTACTTATGGAGCTAGGAGGCATTTTAATGAAGGAGGATTTTATGTCAAAGTTTGGGCATGCTTTTAAAATGGCTTTAACATTGGGAAAGATCAGATGTTACATGAAAAGCGATGCACAGCGCTTGACTAGGAAAGTACCTCTTCAGAAGAACTTTTCATGTGAATGAATGAATCACAATGAAATAACACATTAGGAAAGAGCAGCATTAGACACAATGGACCGTGTTTGAGAGTGCAGTGTGACTCAACCTCTTGACCGTATCTTTGTCTACTTCTGCGGTTCCTGTGTATGCTAATCTAAAACACTATGCATCACATTCTCAGAAAGTTCATTACTACAAACCCATTAGGTTCAATGGCAAGACCCTCATTCTCAATATCCCTCTAAAAGTGCTGGACTGCACAGAGCATCAGGCACAAGGTATAGGCTACATGTGGAAGACTAGAACTCAAAGGTAATGAACCCTTTGACTGCCCCAGTGCTATTTGCAGGGAAACTAATTGGTAGAGAGCAGCAGGACATTCATTTGAACACGCGGCTGGGTAAATGTAGTGCAATCGCCTGTGAAGGGTAAATCAATGCCCTACAACGACAGAACCCATGCAAATGCTAACAAGGATCCTATTGATTATGAGAGCCACACCTTCAGTGTTTGCAGCAAATGGTCTACTAGACTAGAGGGTTCCAAGTATGAGTTGAACACAGAGAGAACGGCTCTGACAAAGTGAGCTGCGGTGCTCATACTGGTGATGTGAGATCAAATATAGCTCATAACATTTCCTGACCCTACGCCCTCTCTTTTTTTGGCAGTAAATAATGAAACCATTCAAATTGAGGGGTAAAAAAAGCATAAAAAAAATAAATAAAAAAAATTCAGGCATAATTTCCAACCCTCTTTAAAAAAAACTGTACAAGTGTACAATGTACAAGTTTTCTGGTATCATCTAGCCTAGTTATTTTAGCTGTACAACAACTATGTGCTGCTTGATATTGCAAATTGGTATTTGTATTATTATTACCATAGTCATAAACACTGGTTTGTAGCGCAAATAGTTTTACAGTGTATATGCAATTTGAGAGGTGAGGTCTCTAACTTGCAACATCTAGCTACTGGGGTGCCTCAGGACTCAGTGCTTGGACCACTTCTCTTATCCATCTACATGTCATCTGTCATTCAGAAACATGTTTTTTCCTATCACTGCAATGCTGATGACACACAACTCTACTTCTCATTCCAACCAGTGGATCCGACGGTAGCTGTTCACATCTCAGCCTGCCTGACAGACATTTCTTGGATGAAGGACAACCAGCTTCAACTAAACCCTGTGAAGACAGAGCTGCTTGAGGTCCCGGCCAACCCAACACTCTATCACAACTTCTCTATTCAGCTAGGTTTGTCAACCATAACTCCATCCAGGACAGCCAGGAACCTTGGAGTTGTGATTGATGATCATTTGAACTTCACAGACCACATTGCTAGAACTGCCCGGTCCTGTAGATTTGCTATACAACATTAGGAGGATCAAGCCCTAGATAAGCTAGAGTGGTCTTTAACAAGCTGAAGAGAGAGCACGTCACACCTCTCCTCATAAACTTGCACTGGTTGCCAATCGCTGCTTGCATCAAATTCACTGATGTGTGCCTACAGAACAACCACTATCCCCGCACCCCTATACCTAAACTAACCACTTTAGACCTATGTGCTCTCCAGGAGCTTGCGTTCTGCAATTGAACTGTGCCTTGTGGTGCCATCTTAAAGAGGCACAAAATCACTTTCACAGACCTTTACCTGGACTCGACAACACTTGATCCATTAATAGCCTACTAACACTTACTATTCTATATCTATTTAAAATAATAATAATAATAATAAACCTTGCTGTTATTTACCCATAGTGGCTTCTGAAACACAAGTCTCCCACAGCCACAGCTTTCATTTGCGTAAATAAAAATAAACAAAAAATAAAAATAAAAATAAAATAACAAAATAGCGTTACAGTACACCAAGATTGCTCACCAAGTATTGCAATTAGTCGTTGTGTTTAGGCTACCTCTGCCCATTGGATGGAGAAGGTGGACGAAGAAGAAGAAGAAGAAGAAGACCTTTTCAACCACTATGTGCAGCAGTAGGGTAACCAAACTAATGATAAGGTTAAGTGTCTTGCGGTCCTTCCGTCTTGAGAAATATTTACCCTACAAATATTTCAGCTGCTAAGTCGTTTATCCGTATTTTCTGTTGACTTTTTACAAAGAACTAATGATGCTAGATTCAAGAAAGAATAACCGAGTCGGTTCTTTTTAACGAATCTGCCTGAATTAGTTCGCGAATCATTCGAAAAGGTCACTAACGCGTGCAGTTGTTTCACGATTCTCAGTCAATGAAACAGTAAAAAGTAACGTCACAACAAAAATTACTGAATGAAGTGGATGATATTTACCTACAATCAGCTCAGACCAAACTACATATCGTTTGTCATCGATGAAGAAGGTCTTACTAACGTTACTTTAAACGCATGCGGTCTCTGTCAACGACTCCGTAATGAAGGTAAAGGCTTGATTTAGCATAGAATATCACAACTCTAGCGTTACACGAAAGCACATAGGCCTACCGGTGTTTTGGGGGTCCTTAGGCTACCTTGAAGTAGTAGGCTACTTCATTTAAATATTATCGTACATGAATTTAATAGCATGTTGTATCAGTTTTCTCATCATGCCACCCGATGGTATCCAAAGTCCCTCATCTTCACCTCCTATTAATAGCTTAATAAAAGGGTAAACTAGCCTATATTAGTCAAAAGTGTGGAGTTTTAAATATATATATATAGGCTATATATATATATATATATATATATATATATATATATATATATATATATATATATATATATATATATATATATATATTAATGTTTTTAAAAGAAGTCTCGGCCAGGCTGCATTAATTTGATCAAAAATATAGTAAACCAGTAATATTGTGGAATATTGTTATACATGTTTTCTATTTGAATATATTTTAAAATATAACGTTAATATGTATAAAATGTGTTATACATATGTATAAAATGTGTGTGTTAATATCTAATATATACTTGTGGTCCTCATGAAATATTTTTTATTATTATTATCAATGTTGAAAACATTCCTTTTGCTGCTTAATATGTTTGTGGAAATCATGGTACAATACCATTCAAAAGTTTGGGTAAGTTAAAAAAGAAGAAGAAATTAACACTTCATTCAGCAAGAGTGCATTAAATTGGTCAAAAGTGACAGTAAAGATATTTATCAAGTTACAAAAGATTTATATTTCAAACAAGTTTAAAAAAAAACGTAATATCAAACAGTCCTGCAAAAAAAGTATCATAGTTTCTACATTAACTTTGTTAATGAAAAGATCCATTATGATTTCTGAATGATCATATGCCACTAAAGATTAAATAATTTTGCGATATTACTGTTGTAATATTTTTCTGTATTTTGGCCAAATAAATAAAAGCAGCCTTATTGAGCATAAGAGACTTCTTTCAAAAACATTAAATGGGGGGGGGTCTTACCTAGGGTGGCAAATGTGGCAGGACCACCCAGTGGTGCCCACCCCAGTAGGGGTTTTACTTTCAAGGGGGGTTTATTTTCAAGCTCTTGTATCTTTTTCTGTCTCTATTTGCAGTTTGTACAATGTAATATTTGCCATGAAAAAAAAAAAAAGTATGAATGAGTGCTCGCTCAGCTTCTGCCATCTGCCTCTCAGTTCGTGCTCCGCCCGGTGTGTCCCCATGGGAGATGTGTGGTGGGAAGTTATTCTATTAGAGGTGCATTATTGGGTCGGCCACATCAGTGCTGTTGAGTTGATGATGTTGTGATTACCTTGGTCTGCATTCCTCTGCCCCACCACAGTGTAGTAGACTCTGCTTCATGGAAGACAGAATGGATGAGATAGAGGGAAAGTCGGTGAAGGAAGAGGGGGAGGGAGACAGACATGGATAGAGTGAAATGGAGGTCTATCAGAAATGCCTGACTGGTTTCAAATGAACCTCCTAACCACCTCGGTCCCTGGCCACATTCAGACTCTCAGATTGACAGAGTGGGCCGGCAGCAGTCTGTTACCACTTTATCAGACTGAAATATTCCTGCTTTTTCCTATCCAAAATTCATTCAGGTTTGAGAGGTACTTTGGATCCTTGTTGCCAAATATTTTTTGACAGTTCTGAGTGCGATATGTCACCCCTGAAATATTTTTTTTTTCTTTTTTTTCTTCTCTTTGACATTTGTTTCTTTGCACTGTCATTTTGGATCAGCAGTGTCACATCTGAGTAACCCAGAGGAATTTTTTTTTTATTGCTCAGAGGGGTTCCTCTTTAAGGGCTCAGGAGACTTAATCGAGCTCTCAGTTGGGTTTCTTTTAAGTGTCACCATTATCTGAAATTTCTGAGAAACTAAAATAGACACAAATGTTAAATAAATAAATAAATACAATTAACGTGAATATCTCAGCTCAGATAATTGGGTCATTAAAGGCTTTTTTTTGACACGTCATTTAGTTATTTTGAAATCTCTGACAAATCTGAGCACCGTTTGTAACATTGTCAAGATCTTTTTCTCTAGATAAGACGTGATAACCTATTACTACTGTATCTTTGTCTCATGAGAAGCTGATGTAAGCTCAAGACTCAATTTGTAATCAAATGTAAAATAACTCTGGATAGTCTTTTAGTCCTGACTAAATTAAAAACATAGGCTATTAATCCTAATTCCTCACAATTAAAGCTATCTTTGTTGTTTTGACAACAAAATTAATGACATACACATATTAGGCTGCTGTCACTTTAAGAGCAAGTGCACGGATCCATTACTGTTTTCATTATACTGTCACATGCGTTTTATGCTTATAACCACTTTTGAGGATGTCCCACCTTATTTAAGTTATGTGTAACTTCATCTCAGATCTTTTTCTAAAAATTTAACTGGTTACTTTACATACTGAATGAGTATAAATCTGTAAAATGAATGTTTATTGCATAGCTCAGATAGTTTGGTCTTTGAAGGCTTTGATAACGAGTTAATCTCATACATTTGATAGTAAAAATGGCAAAATGGCGGATGCCGGTGACGCCACGATCTCAGAAGAGAACCGCTCGTATCTCTGGAACGCGAAGACCCAGAGAGCTCAAATTCGGGAGAGGAGGTCCCAGGGGGACCCTTGCCTGAACGCCAGAGTGGCGGGCCCCGGGGACGCCCCCTAGCTGATCGCCGTTCGCTGGGACCTCCGATTGACCTCCGGGAAGCCGAAACACATGCGCCTTTGACCGGACGTAACTCCCTGACCGTCTACAATAGACTGTATATAAAGAGAGAGGCTCGGGAGCGTGCATGCACGTCACATCCGATGTTTTTCGTGGGAAATCCGACCCGGAGCCTTCACATAAACATAGGAATACTGGGCTTCAGAGGTAATAGCAAAACCTGACAAGTGGATCATTGTAATGTGTGATTACAACCCCTTCACACACAGGCAATAAAAAAAGGATTCATTTTAGTAGAAAAGTTACATAGAGCACCTTTAAATGGCAATGAAGATTACCTATTGTCATTTAAGTGAAATGACTGAACTTAAATATACAAGCTTAATCAAAAATATCATTTTAGAAGAAAATTTCAAATGGCACTTAGAGGCTTTTGCATCTGAACTCTTCATATGGGTTGAGGCATCCAGGATTAGCACAATTAAGTAGCACTTTGATGAACAATACAACACATGCATCCTCCCTCTCTGTTGTAAACGAACACAGCGTCAGGTCACGTCTGTGAGTTCGCTCCAAAGCATACGTCATTATGCGATAGGAAACTCGTGCTGCAGACTGTTGAACGCGCTCATGACCGGTTTAGCCGTTAGCCATTTTCTCCTCATTTATTCTCAATGCTGACCTAAATAATTTAGACATTACATACATCCTGTTTTGTCATTTTTTTTCTCTTATGGATTTGCAGTGTCAGGCTTTAGGTTGAAAGTGTCACATTTGTGCAAGGAATGATTCAGGAGAACATCAGAACCAATCAGGCACTGACCACTGGTCTTTTATGTTCTTAGGGATGAGGATACACTCCGAGTGCCACATACTCAGGTGACAGCGAGGACATGAGGCTGGACTCTGTGCGTATAAGCGTGCCGAGAAGCTTCAGAGGGTTACCGTGAGCTACTGCCAGGAAAGGCTGGCTCTGGTTCCCACAGCCAGTCCCCAGATGCCCAGAGCGAAGAGGGCAGGGTGCCTCATCTGCTGTGCAGAGAATACAAATAGGTCAGTCTGTGTTGTAGAGGAGGGGCGGCCCTGGTCAGGAAGCCCTGCCAGATGAATTCCTCCATCAGACTTGATGGTGAGGGCCATCTGCTGCAAATGTGGAGGAAGTCAAGCACGAGGTTGGGCGATGTCTCCTGTTAGTCTCTCACACAGGAAAGGGAGGGATCCGGGTTGGTGGTAGTGAGAAATAAGAGTAGTTTGTGAGAAAGGTGCGTACGTCAGTCAAATATAGTTAGAGCTTCACCCAGCTCTATAACCGTTAGAAAGACTCTCCATTATGCTGAGATCTCACGTAAATGCGAACTAAATAATAGGCAAGTTAGAACAAATGTCTTTCATAATAGTGCAAATAATGGAGGTATACACAAGCACAACCATGCTGAAAGATAATTAAACTTAGAGATGGGCGAAACAGGGTAGAATGATGCCATGGCTTGCAAGTGATCCAGTGTTTTTAGGCTTGTGAAGAAAAGCCATGTAACTTGATGAAACCTTTTACTTGTGCTTTCTCTTTCTTTTTCTTAGTATGAATTTGTTGCAATTTTATATGAGCCAGGATTTACCATATTTGAAAGATAAAACAATGGAAATGTGATTTCTAATAGTCTAACATGAGGTCTGCTGGCTTAAGATCACTGGATGTGGACAATGCTGAAATGTGGTTTTCCTTTGAGATGACATGCTAATTGTAGCAGAATCATGACTTGTTATTGATGGTGCCATGGTTATTCCAGTTACATTAGGGACCAGAACTGAAGACCCCAGTGGTGAAAATCAAGTTTTTAATTTTGTTTAAATATCTATGTGGTGTTTTTTTAATATGCTTTAAGACAAACCAGGTGCAATTTAATCTATCAACACCATTGCTTAGTATTTTGTCCTTTAAATGGCAGTGTACCAAAGACAGTCTCAAAAACATGGTTTGAAACCACCCCTAATTACCATCACAAATATGTAACCAATCCCGTCACCGTGCGGGGTGGATCTTTTCCTCTCATTGGTTAGCAATCATAGGAACAGCGTTCAAGAGATCATAAAACATGTCTGTGATTGGCTGAAGTGCTCACTGCTGCAAAACCGCATTGTAAATAGATTGTAATGCTTTGTCCAGAGCACAAACACAAATTCACACTGGAGAGTGTTTACGAAATCTGGTTTGTCAATATGATATTATTACAGTATCAACCAAGGGGGCTTAGCACCAGCATCCTCAGGCACCCAGAACCGGGCCTGCCTTTAAACACTCTTCCTTCTCTTCTTCTTCTGAATCAGTTTCTGTTTTAAACTAGGGCTGGGACAACGCGTCGACGTCATCGACGACGTCGACGCAAAAAATACGTCGACGCAAAATATGCGCGTCGATTCGTCAGACCCCCCCCCTGGTGTGATTGAGTGGAGGTGGGGAATGATGTGCATATTCATGGATCCGCATATACTAAATGAAGCAAGGGGATAGTTACATTCAAGCTATTTTAAGAGATGAAATAATTATTTTTAGCAGGAAAAGAAAATGTTTAAATTTGTAAAATTGTCATTGAGATTATCAAAGATGAGTTCTAATGGATAAAATGATTGACTGCAGAAGGACTTACATTTATATGAGAGTTTAAGGGCATTTTCAGACCTGTAAATCGTTTTTTATTTGTACCTAAAAACATGGACTTAAATTGAAAACAATGTTGCATTTTCTTCTTGGTTCGGTTGTTATTGGTTTGTTTGACTTCGTTATTACAAGGCAACACTTTGCTCTCACAAGGCAAGTTGCATGAGTAAAACTGTCTTCTCATTGGTCAGAGTGCACCTGTGCCAGAGATGGTCTTATTATTGGGAGATACGAGGGTCCGTGGCTCTAATTCTCACATTACAGCCTTGACGTCATTGAATTTCATTCAGAGTTGTGCGACAGTCAATTAGTGATGAGAAGTTCGGATCATTTTACTGACTCAGGATCTTTTGAATCTTTTTTTCAAGTAATTTCTTTCATTTAGTTAATTTCAGCAGAATATAATTAAATGTTAATAGCCAAATTCCCTAACACATCTACTTACACAAGCGTTGATCACATTTCGAATAAGAAATACTATAATTCAGCCAAGGTCAAATTATGAGAAACAGAAATGATTAATTCATTGCTTAGCTGGGTTATCAGGCTGCAGTCTGTTAGTTCACCTCACCTCCCGATCCAAGTTGTTAGTTCTTTTGTCACGTCACATCTCCATAAGCTGAAGCTAAACGATCCCAATCTGACTTCTGACCTATAATGCGGCATGAATCATAATCATACACTGTTTGTTTGTTGGCCAGAGGAGAACTGGCACTCCCACTGTGCCTGGTTTCTCCCAAGGTTCTCCATTCTGTCACCTGATGGAGTTTGGGTTCCTTGCCACTGTTGCCTCTAGCTTGCTTAGTTGGGGACACTTATTATTCTTAATACTTATTATTCTTAATTCTTAAACCTCTACAGATGATCCTAAACCTCTACAGATGATCCAGAATGCTGCAGCCCGTCTTGTCTTCAACGAGCCCAAAAGGGCCCACGTCACTCCTCTGTTCATCTCTCTGCACTGGCTACCACTCGCGGCTCGCATCAAGTTCAAGGTGTTGACGCTTGCTTACAGACTGACCACTGGTTCAGCTCCCTCCTACTTCCACTCACTACTACAAGTCTACTTCCCTACCAGAAGCCTACGATCGGTCAATGAGCGACGGCTCGTGGTACCGTCACAGCGGGGCACAAAATCACTCTCCAGAACATTCTCATTCACGGTTCCATGCTGGTGGCATGATCTCCCCACCGTCATCCGGAATGCAGAATCCCTGACAGCATTCAAAAGACAACTGAAAACTCATCTCTTCAGGGAGCACTTAACATAAAAAAATAAAAAAAAACTTTTCCTTTAATCCTCGCTTGCCTGGCTTATGCTACTCCGAGCTATGTCTGAACTTTGTATTTTGAGCACTTCTTGCGTTGTTTTTGCCTCTTCACGATGACTCGCTTGGTTTAGTCCTCAGTTGTAAGTCGCTTTGGATAAAAGCATCTGCTAAATGACTAAATGTAAATGTAAATGTAATATTTTTGATCTGCCTGCTTTGAAAACATTATATGAGAACTGAACTGAGCTGGACGATGACATTTTTCTCCAGGGCTGCTGTATCGATAAATGAACTAAGGGTACGTTTACACGACAAGGATGTACTAAAAAAAACTGAAAAAGTTTGTTCTTCTGTATAGATGACAACATTATCAAAATAATTCCCGCTCACACGGATTCGCTAAAACGACAAAAAATGCTGTATTATGCATGCCAGACAAGTAATGCCATTGGCAATGTCACTTTGTAAAGATATACGCGCCTGCGCACATACATGCATTCAAATACACATACCTATAGAGTCTAGGCTAAACCCGTAATACGTATGTGCATGCCGTCACCGTTTTCACAGATTCACGTTAAGTTTACATAGAGATGATAGCGGTATTGTTTTGTAACTTGATTTTTGAAATCTATTTCAAAGTTTGTGTTCTCAGGCCACCAAAACGGTGTTGTCGTGTAATGACGCAACCCATAACAATAACGCATAAAAAGTTTTCTGTTTTCAGTTGAAAACGTGAGAGGAGTAACGTGATTAACTGACTAACATTAAGGTTTGCAAAACAAATCTAGCTCAATCCTTCATGATTTCTCAAAGTAGTACAAACAACAACATATAGTTCAGAAATAGACACAATTTTAGGTAATAGTGGCCTACAGCTGCTTGGCAGAACTATTTCAGGAAGACAGTAATAACGTAGGTAGGCAGTTAGACAGAAACGTACACAATATAAAACAAAAAACTATGCATTTTGAACACCCTGTAGAAAATATTTACATCAATAATTAATCATATTTACAGGTTGTGATTTTGAGGAGCAAGTTGGTCCACATAAACTGGGTACTGAGTGACCCATCTTTCAAAAGCAAGCGTTTTGCGAATCCTGTGAACGATGCAGTCGTCAGTAAAATGACAAGAACAGAACAAAAGATTGAACTGTACTGCTGTGTTATCGTTGAATTTTTATTCTTTTTACCACTGATTCTTTTAAGTGAAAATAAAACAAATTTACTTCAACAGCCTAGGGCCCTGTTTACACATACATTGTTATTTTGAAAAACAGAGACATTTCCCTTCATTTGTGCCCTTCGTTTACATGCAAACAGAGGAAGTGATTCGTTGCTGTTATTGCTATTTTCGGGATTCTGTTTGGCTAAGGTGGGCTTGAGCTTCTCATTACACTGCCACCTACAGGTTTGACATGCTCTTTTGACAGCATATATACATACACAGGTTCGTGTAACTAAACACTTTTCTGAAAACTGACAGGTGTGCACGATGTTATTTATGAAAATGGAGAGGGTGAAATGTCCGGAAAATAGCCGGCCACGTGTAAACGTAGCCTAGGACGTAGCCAGGTGTCTTCTCGACATAATGTTAATCACATGACAAAGCTACAGTTTTGTGGGTGGGTCTAGTTGTTCACGGGCTGACAACGTAGAAAATAGGCAGGCATTATGCAAATGTTTTTCCCAGTGACGTGTAGCCATAATGCTGTGCGATTCGAATTCCTGTTTAGAGTTTCTTCTTTCTTTTAAGAGACAATAATTTTATTTCTATCCTGCACTTTCAACTTTACACAACTTTGCAGACCGTTTACATTCACAGACAGCTATATTACACATTGCATGAAAGGGAATATTTGAAAAAAACATAATATTGGCACTTTAATACTGTACATGCCTAAATGAACCAAACTAATTGAGAAAACACGCCAGGTTCCGAGACAAACGCTCCATACGAGGCAGGTGTGAAAACACACTAACTAAACACTTTTGGGTGAATGATGTAAAAGAGACCCAAAATCTATAAGGTTAAATTCACTATAAGGGAAATCGCTTAAAAATCTAGTTTAAAACACGTGTATTTTACTCTGAGTATTTACTCATAGAAGTCATGTTGTGGTCATATGGTTTTGAAAATGGTTTTAACCACATCACCATAAAAGACTGACCTTAACATTATTTATTTTGTATTTTAGTAAGTAGTGACGCAGTTTTATTACAATTTTTTTTTCTAAGAAATAATAATAAAACATTATTGAAAGCTACTAAATAATGTTTTCTTTTCAAGAATATATATTTTTTTCAGTGAGGGTTTTTTCTTCATTATGATTTTTGGAAAAATGTTTTACTTTATGCAATGCAAAAATATACAGTATATTGCTCATCACAGAAGAGGTGTATTCGAGTCATTGCATGTAGGAACTAAATTTTTTTATTATATATTTTTTGTACAAAAAAAGTGAGTGTTGATTCATTTATCCAAATGTACTGTATAAGCTTAACATAGTGTTTAGCTTAACTTTTGCCAAGAAAGTTCTTACTATAACAATGTCCTCATAAACGAACTGTTCTTGTGTGAGCGGGAAGCCTTACTTCCAATTTTAGACCTCTCTAATGGAAACAAATTGTGTTTAATCAGCATGTAAAAATAGAAATGTTTTGGTTGTGATGTAATCTAATTGTAATATTCTTCATAGCAATTCACCCCGGTCTTGGCTGCATGCACCTCTTTGAGTGCTTGATTTACATTGGCAATAAATCAAATCCCACTCCTGATTAAGTTCAGAAAAATCCAACAAAAAATAAGCAGCTTTGAGTGACTTGCCCTGGTCAGTATCATAAAGTCAAAACAGCCTTCACCAATATGAGACATTCCAGAGTTTTACAGTGATATCGGTTTTCCTGTTTTACACCCGTGCCGAGTTAAAGACAAAAAGCTGATGAAAATACAGGAAATAGACCCAGTCAGAATTGAGGGTTTTGTGGGTTGTTGAATTGTAACTCTTGCCAAAATGTAAATATACATGATCTGGATTATAATTTTTGGCTCCTACTGTATGCAAGAAATTTAGAAAAAAATCAGAATGTGTGCAGAACGCTGTAATCATGAATGCAGACCAGTCAGTCTTTTCTGATTGTAAATACGTAGTGTTCGAGTAAACAGCACCAGCACTCATCATGACTATTGATATGAGGTGTTCACGTAAAGATTCACTGCTCATTGTCTGCACTTCTCCTTAAAGTTAGATGCATACCCTACCAGGTCGACTGTTTCCTTACGTTAACGCAGAATGCTTGTAATTACAATGAACTCTTCTGACAAATGCATTTCTTGTAATCTCTCTTCCAATTTCCCACTTGCAACATAAATGAATCATATTACAATTGAACGAGCTGTCTGCTTAATACGCTCATTTTTTTCCCTCCATTTCACCGTTGCTTTGCAACACATCCGTCTCTATGATTATTTCAACTGGTGCCAGCAAATGACTGTGACCTCTTTAATTTGGCCTGTGATGAGGGCCCCTCCAATTCTCCACAGTCCCCTTTTAAAGCACAAAAAAGTAGAGAGTGAAAGCAATGTTGTTGCCATGGCTACCTGCTGGCAGCCTCCTCCGTGTACCGAAAGCCCCCACAATGAACAGCACTGGCTGTTCCCAACCCTGAGCCTGGGTGGGAGGGGTGGAGCTGCTTGGAAACAAGGGGAGGTCTCTCTTCAACCAAACCAAGGCTGCTGGCTGGGGAAAGAGCAACAAAAGGTTCAACACAAACCCAATGCTCTCCCTTGTGTCCGTGTGGCTGGGTGATGGGCGCGCTCTGTATATACAGTGAAACTCCCAAAACGATTCCTTATGAAAACTGCCCATAGTTCTTGCATAGCAACTATAGTTAATACCACAGCAAGTAAGACCAGTCCTTATTGCAATGCTTAGACCCAGAGTAACTATGGGTTCTGCAGTTAGTGTTACTATACTTCCTATAGTAAAACCAAAGTTAATGTTTTATAAGGGAAGGGTAAGTATGTTTTATACAACCATATTTGATGAACTCTGGGGAGACACACACCTCACATTTGATTTCAATAGTTTAAGGTTAGCATGGCATTCAATGCTAAAATACATAATACCCATATATTTGGTTAAATAATCAATACTTTATAGCACTTAAAGTGTGGTCACATTTACCATTGTTCAGAGAATTTTCTTGAGCAAAATCCATTTATAAAGGAATCCACACAATTGGGAATTACCCACGCAGATTTCACATCACGTTAACCTGCCTGGTTTGATAGTGACTTCTGTCATCATGAGCTGTGGTGCATACATCGCTACACTATTGGTGATAACAGATGAAGACAATAGACATGACCACACCTTTAGTCTGTTGCAGTAAATTCTGAATATGCCTTCTTTTCAAAGGGCATATGTGATCCTGTCTTAGAATGTGACTAAAACAAGGTATCTAGGGAAGGATAATTACAATCTCTACCATTGAAAGCATTACTGTGATGTCTTAAACAGCCTTGGTAGAGAGTCCACTAGGTTTCGGAACATAGCATTTATCTCAAACCTTGCTAGCAAAATTAACCACTGCAGCCTGTGAAATTCCCAAAAAGAAGAGGAAAATGACTGAATGACTGTATATTATTTATTAATGAAGTTGGGTAGTCGTATCTACGCCCAACGCAATGCTCAGGTGACTTTGGTAGCAGTTTGCTGGGGGTTAAATGTCAGCCCCGCCTTTGCTAAGTCAGACCCTGTGAGGGAAAACGATCCAGGTAATGGATCTGAGCGGAGATCACATAATACCCAGTCTGGTCTCTGAGAACACATCGCTCTCGCTTGATACTTTCACAGCTGTTTTTTGCAAAGGTCCATTTCTCCAGTAGTTTTGTGTGTTTGTACATATCCATGAACATCAGCCGTTATCTATATGTTTGAGTGTGTGTTTGTGCCTGTGTTGACAGTTGTCCACAGTGTGCACACTTCTTCCTTCTGCAGATGCAGTTGCTATTGGACACAGAGGAGGTAGTGGTGGTGTTTAGGCAGCCGCCCCGGCTCCTGCCCCTGCCTCTGCCTCTGCCTCTTCCTCTGCTTCTGCCCCGCGGTGATGCGCTGACCTTGGCCACAGCACATAGATGCAGACCCGATTCAGTCCCTGCAGCCACACCAGCCAGAGCCCCCCTTTTTCTGTGCAGGTGGACACACACACACACACACACACACACACACACACACACACACACATTGCCTCCTGAAGAGCCTTTGCCCCCGAGCATGCACAGGTCATGTGCTTCTGAACTCCACACTGAAGAACATTTACTGGAATAATACACTTGTTAGCTAGAAAAAGACTGCCTGGTTAAGCACAGACTTCACACAAAGAACATTTCATGTGTCTTCATAATATTTAAAAAAAAAACACACAAAAAAAACAAACAATTGACCTCAACAAGTCCCTGATCCTGTTTTTACAGCCATTCTATATAAAAGGATACATTTTTTTTTATCTGATTACCACCGTTTTATAATATATTTGTATTAAATCATAAAAAGAAAAAAAATCTGAATAAAAAATATTTCATAGAACTCAATTATTTTTAAACATTTTAATAAGTTATTAATGATACAAATAAGTCGTTAATCTAATTCATAACCAATTATTGAAATTAGTTGATTAGATTTTTGAACAAATGTTTCATTTATTTAACTGTCATTTTAACTGATGATAATAATAACCATAATTTAATAATACAGTTTATATATTTAATAATTGTTTAATATCATGAACCGTGATATTTTCTGAGATGGTTATCATTCTGTGAAACAACCCTTCACGGGAGAGTCCCCCACCCCAACCCCCCACTGTTAAAAAAATAACTCCGTAACTTTTACTCTGAGTACATTTTAAATGAGCTACTTTTTACTTTTAATTGAGTACATTTTTAGACTGGTCTTGTAGATACTTGTAGGCTATTTAAGTAACATTTTATTGAAGTTATAGTACTTTTACTTGAGTAGAATATTTTATTACTCTTTCCACCTCTGCTATTCTGTGGAGTTTAATTGTGAACAAAGAAGTTTACATGTTTACATTCATTCTCAAGGTATAACAACTATGTGGAAAGCATTTCCTTTCCAATTAATGGTAAATGAATATCGTGATAAATATTGATATCGTATGATATGGAAAAAAATATTGTGATAATATTTTGGGCCATATCGCCCAGCTTAATGCTAGGGTGTTGTGAGCGGTTGCCAGGCCATTGCTGGACCAAGTAAAAAAAAAAAAAAAAGCTACAGATCTCTTTTCTGGTCCCCAGATATAGTATAGCTTAGCTCCCTCTTTCAGTGTAAGTATGTGGGATTTTTCACTTGGATTATCCTACGACAGGCTAAAATTGAGAATCCAATCACTTTGAAAAGTACCTTCACACCCATAATTTGCCATAAAGTCCATAACCCAAAAAATTAGCAATAAAAAGTAAATAACGAGTTAATATTAATGAATATTTCAAAATCATAGCAACTGTATGAAAATGTTTTTGTGTTATAGATCCTAAAAAGAGTAGTATTTAAAGATTTGAGACTAATCTTGTGTTGAATTAGCATGCCAGTGAGGAAACATGAGCTTTCTGGCCAGAACCGTAGCATGCTGTTCATCACACTTAAGAGATCAGAGCCCATACAAATGAAGTGACCAGACACATGGAGGAACACCCTGTTATAAAAAACCTGTCTTTCTCAGATCTTCTGGCTTGATTTGAGCTGTGAACTTCTGAGCATGACCTCATCCACAAAAGTTCCCATATTGTTTTAATAACTGAAGCAGGTCAAATTCATTCAATTGTGTTTAACAGAAACAACTTATTCTGAATTGATTACAGCTTCTCATCTAATAGATGATGAACCTTACATTAAAAATATAATTTTTCCAGTTAGTTCTCACATGATTCATTTCGGAATTAATTTATTTTTATGTAAAAAATGATAATATATATAGTGATACCGTACTGTGATTGTGTTAGATGGCAATAACATGGTACTGTAAAATTAGCAGTTCATATACCATTTATTTACATGCAGTACTATAGTATAACCATGTTACAAAACGCATGACGATACCATGCTACTGAATTCAGAATCTAAAACTTTCAAACTGAGAAAGAGTTTTGTCATACGTACATCATTAGTGTTTGATTTGATTAAAATTCAAAGAATATAATCCCCTAATTTTATAATCCCCAAAGAATATAATTGACTAATTAGCTGCTAAAGTTACTGTAAATGCTGAACCTACCTCTGTGTAATCTAATTTCTAATTAAGCTGTATTTCACTATTCACTTTGCATCTATTTGCGAATTATTTCATTTTGAATTTGACAATAAATAGACTCTTACGCAAAAACACAAATCTATTATTGTAGTGACCGTTCTCATTTACAGGATGTGCACATAATGTCATTTGTTTATATTCCAGTCAAATTTGACTATGAAATGGTGTGAAGTAATTCCATTTCTTGTTCTGCGGAGAACGTACAGGGCAGCCTCACAGACAGCGGCAAGTTACCCAGCAGGAGATGCATTTATTGCGCCGCGACGGGTCTCTCATGCAGCCGGGAAATCTGTGTGGCTAATGCGCCATCAATGCATTTCCCAGCTTCTGCACTCTGCCGTAGATCACTAAGTACTTTGTTTATTGATGGCCCACCATTGCCCTCATCAAAAGCTAGTTCTTCACACTGGGACATTTTGAAGTCACGTCATTGAGTATTTCTGCAGTCACAGCTATCTAAACATTAAAAGGTTGTTTGCTCTAGAATACAAAAAACAATCTACCATGCAATTTTTAAACCTTTTTTTCTATTGTGCAGAAGACAAAAGGAGATGTTTAGTATTTGGACCAGAGACAGTAATGGTCACCATTCGCTTTCATTGTATAGAATAAATCACCTTTTGTGTTACATCCAAGAGAGAAAGTCATACAGGTTTGAACAGCATGAGAGAGAATAACTTGACATACTATCCCTGAAATGAACCTTGTAGAACCTTTTTAATGGTGAACTAGATTAGGATTGTTGGAGGGATGACAGTCACGTTTTTTGAACAGTGCTGGTGGAACGGAAATCTTTGTTAGCATGTAATTTATGGTTGATGTGTAAATGTGTATATGTTGGCCTACATGGGCTTGGTTAATCTTATCACCGTACAACAACTGTTTGCCTGCTGTGTAGTTAACCATGGTAAACACGGACATTGCAGCCCACCTAATCGCCTTGGGTCCTCTCTGTGCCACAGCTGTAATCAAGGGTGTTCACTCTTTTTCTATCTATCTTTCTTTCTCTCTCTCCGCTTTGCAGGGGAGCTAAGATGGGTCCATGTTCCCTGGCAGAGTTCCACACACGGCTCACTCTCCCACTGGAACGCCTGATTCCAGTTCAGCCGTTTACAAGACATGCCAGGACCCTTTGTGTGCCAGGCTGGGCTGGGTGTGCGGGCAGAGCGGGACTGCTTCCTCGAGATGTCATTATTGCTGGGTAAATTGCCACTCTTGTCAGAGGCTGCAGCTGGGTGGCATAGCTTTTCATAAAGAAGCATCAGGGCTAATCAGCATTAAAAGCGTGAGCAGAGCGGTATTTCAATACCCATTTTAGTCAGACACAAGGATAAAGGTCTTTGTTTTTTCTCGTGTAATTCACCGGGATGATCTTGTATTGATATGTCTTATACGTATCTTGTAGTTCTTATGACGATATGGGTTGTCGTTTGCGGGAATCGATATTACATCATTCTTTTTAGATCTGAGAAATTCCATCTGCATGTCTCAAGTGCAAAAATGTATGGTGTGATACACCTTGGTGTTTAAAATGAATCTATTGATTTTAGGGATGCCACTATACAGCTATTAAAAGTCCCAAATTCAGATTTCCTTCACATAATGTATGATGAATTTCAAACATGAAAACATAGATAATGCAACATAAATAAGCCGTTAAAAGATTAGGTAAAAGCTAACATGGGCAGAGTATTCTTCAAAGCACTATCAACCCCATCAGCTTGTGTGTGCGTGGAACGCAAAAGTCTATCAGAGATGCAAATTAGCTCTTTTTCCTATACATTAATTAGGATTCCCAGAAGAGCGAATCTGCATCTTGAAAACCGTAGCTGTCTCTTCCATCGCGGAGCCTTTGCAACATTCCCTTGTGCATGCTTTCATAAACAGAAATAAATGGCTTTTAGGATTGAATTTTAGTACAGAGATGCGTTCATAATCTAACGGAGAGCAATGTCTGATGACTAATAGAAATGGAGCCAATTAAGAGCTGTGTGTGGCAGACGGTTTCTTACTAAAACATCTTGTACAGACATGAAATGTACTGCTTTATACTTGTACTAAATGCATACAGAGAAGTATTGTTATTAAATATTTTAAAATATTGGGATAAATGGTAAATATTACAGTAGGTCAAAATCAGATTTTCCACATAATTGCCAAAATGAAAACTGCAAGTGAATATGCTAAATATGTAAGACTATAATACAGCATGACAGTTTAATAATAATAACAACAAAAACAATGTCAATACTACCATTACTACTACTAATTATGATAATAATTATTATTACATCATATTTATTTAATAATTTAATAGATTATTGTTATTTACTTTTATTTTAATTGTTAATTTAATTACATTTTTTAAATAGTTCCATGTTTTCCACTGTTAAGCTCTTTTAATGGTCTGAATTTATATAAAGTATGGTAGGCTACTTTTTGTGAGGAAAATATACCCCGTCTCTCTCTCTCTCTCTCTCTCTCTCTCTCTCTCTCTCTCTCTCTCTTCCCCTTTAAACGGGGAGGTACTCTAGTGTTTCTCCGCTGCCTGTGCACAGAGACATGTCGGAAACCTCCCACGAGGGGCCCCGTGTAATTCGATGCATGCTGTTAAAGCTTAGAGTATATTGTCTTCTCTTGCTTATGAAGCCTCCACCCACCGGCCCACCCTACATTTAGCTGATCATGTGACCGTGGTAAGTCATTTGCAAGTACAACAGTTCTCTGTGAGCTCCCATTCATTTCCTGAGAACTGCCCTGAGCAGCTGAGAGGAGCAGAGAGGGGAGGGAGTCACACACAGTGAGAGAGAGCGAGAGAGAGAGAGAGAGTGAGAGACAGACAGACAGAGAGGACTGTATAAGGAAGACAGTTTCTGTCGCTCTGCAGCTCCTGGTCAGGTCTGTGTATGTTTTATTCTCTTTTGCCTTTTCTCGCTGTTGTTTTTTTTTCTTTTCTTCTTTGAATACTTCTGTCTAGCTTGTTTGTCTGTGCTCCGTGCATCTTGTTCAGCTGTCACTGTGTTGTTACTCCAAATGACAAGTCTGATGCTGTCCAGCCTTCTAAAATAATTGTACAATGCAGGTGTTCAAAAACATAATTTAAATAAAGCATGATGTAATTTTTTTTTTTTACCCTGTGTTGTCCACCGAGTTTGAAATATGTAGCGCAATGCACAATATAAATGTACTGTAAAGTGGTTTGAAGTGTCTCAGTAGAGTTTCAACTATTTCTCTGGTTCATTAGGTGTGTGTGTGTGTGTTTTGGAGAAGGTTTAGTTAAAAAAAAAGAGAGTGGTTTTCTGGGTTAAATATTGACACACTGTCAGAGTAGTGTATGTGAGGAAAGTGAGCCGGAGGTTTCTGAGCAGCCACTGTTCCACTCTCAAAAAAGTTTCATCCCCCCCCGTTCGGCATGTATGCTTGAGCGTAAGTGAGTGCGAGCGCGTATGAGTGAGTGCGTTTGCCGATGGCACGTGTATCTCTGAAGCGATGACAGGCTTCCCGGTGAGTGGAGTTACCGTGGTGACAAACTGGGGTAGGAATGAGAGACTCGAGTGGTGGAGGAAGGACAGCGAGGGGGCGGGAGGCAAGCGTTTGTATGTGTGTGCCGGGGTGTTGCATGGGTGGTGTCGTGGATGTCATCTGCTCCTCAAGGAACAGTCATTGGTATTGATGGCTGGCTGTCAGTGACGGGCTCCTGGTCTGTGGGCTGGCCCGTGGCTGTTCTTTTCAATTACGCCAGACCTGGCCGCAACTGACAGCGAAGGCATTTGTTCACGGAGAGAGTGGTGTGGAGGTCGATGTGCATTTGTGTGTGTGTGTGTGTGTGTGTGTGTGTGTGTAATTGTGTGTGGAGGTTGGATTCCTTATGTGTGTGTGTACTTTGGTACTGTGTCCTGATCTGTGTGACTCTTCACAGTGCTAATGTTGGTCACTCAGCCTTAAACTGTGAGGCAGCCACTGCTGCTTAAGGCTATTCTGCCAGAGAGATGAGATTATTTAATGCTTTTCTGGTTAAGACCCTTGATTCAGGACACACTGAGTGTGTGTGTGTGTGTTGCTCAAAACACTAAACTATACTATTGCTGCTGATACTGTAGGTCATTTTGACCAAAAATGGTATTTAATGGCACTCAGTAACTAGCCGTTATGGTTGTTGTTATTGTATTGCCCATGTTTTTTTTTTTTTTGGTTAAAGGTTTGAATAATGCCTCAAATTGTGTGACTTGCTCAGGAGAGTACTAAGTGATCCAATTTACGGTTTTCACCTGGCAGACCATAAAACGAGTGGGGGGAAAATCTCTTAGATTTACATTGAAAGAGGGATCTTTGAAGGAGCGTTTCTTTGAGGTGGCCTCTCATGTCTTGGGTCAGTAAGTAACCACCTAGCAACCACATAGAACACCTTAGCAACTGCATAGCAACATACTACAAACCACTCAGAACATCCTTAGCAACCGCAACCAAAGCCCTGGCAACCACCCAGAATACCCTAGCATTGTGGCAGTCAGTTTTGAACAGACAGCTCTTACATTCTTTAGAGAATCAAATGGATCAGTTTTTTATTTTAGCATGTCTATGTTGGTGTTCAAATCTACATTTATTTTGGGGTTGCAACTGTTCATGTTTCAAATGTATTCTATTACACTTTCTATTATTCATATATATATATATATATATATATATATATACTTTATATAAAAAACACTTTTTAGGGTCACAGTTTCGTTACGGTTCGGTATGTGCTATGTTAAGGGAAAAAAGGTCTACTGTCAAATAAAAATAAAGAAGAACAAATACAATAGAGCAAAGATAATAAAATAAACCAATAATTAGAATAAAATAAAATAAAAATAAAATAAACATTGTTTTTCAGGTATCTAATAGTAGTGTATAGAAATTGAATAAGTAATCAAAAGTAAAACAACATTGCATATAATCTTCACTGTATAAATTAAAGATTAATCATTATTAAAGTTACGCTAATTAACCAAGAGCAGTGAGTCATTTTTTTTGTTCGATTAATATTAAAACCACAGACAGCAGGAATATTAGACTGCTGTCACTTCAAGACATAATTCACGGATCCAGTACACTGATACTGAACACATGCATTGTCTTTCTCGACTGTTTATGTTCACTTCACTGTGTTTACGACACTCATATGTCACGTTCACAGACATAACCTACTATGTTTGCTAGGATACTTACCAAGACGGGCATGTTGACAATCTTTGTGTGAATTTGTCCGTTCAAGCGCAAGACTCGAAAGAAAACTCAATATTTGCGTGCTGTTTGAGACGCGGCTTTCTGTGTGCGCGCTATATATGTGTAAAGCATGTTGGATGCTCTCTGATAAAAAATCCAACCTTTAATTTGATTCATTTGATTCAAGTATAATTGTTTGACTCTATGGCCCCTGTCAAAAGTGTATTGGAGGATTTTATCGGTGGCTTCGAGATAGCAATCAGCCAGATAGAGGGCTCAATAATGGGACCCAATAATCACAGGACACCGTATCTGCTTATCACCTCAGCTTTACGTTGTGCTGGAGGATTCCATTAAAACTGTCTCTCCAGCCACACAAGTGGGCCCTGATGGCCATGTGGATCGGGAATGAAAAGGTTAGCACCCTTCTGCTTGAAGGAGCTTCACACAGGTGGGCTGGGGATAGTGAATTATTGATGGAACTTGCCTGAGACTGGACACCTTGCTGAAGGGATTATATGGGAAATCCTCAAAAGACACCCCCAGAACTCCCCACCCCAGAGGAAGTGGGCAGGGATTGAAACCCAAACCGGCCCCATCTGTACCAGGCTCAGCCCAGGGGACTCAGGAATGCCCCTGTGGTCTACATAGCTGTCGGCTCCAGCTGATCAAATGTTCAGCTTTACCCCCAATCCCGCTTTAGTGACAAACAGCTAAAGAGCACTGCACATTCAGAGCGGACATGTTGAGTTAATGTTGGGTTTGTCACCGGGCCTGTCCAATGACACAGAGAGCGTGTCGGTTTAATGATACCCTTCACTGCACTGATGGATCCAGGTGTGTGTTTTGTGTAGCCAGACTAAACTGAGCGATTCGCTGGTGCATACTACGAAACAGTATGAAAAATAATTTGTCATTCCTTATTGAATCATGACATACAATATGTGTCTGCGCTAAGGCTGGCTTCATGCATGTCTGTGAGTAAACTGAAGCATGTGACAGAAACAGAGTGTGTCCTTCAATAGAGTAATGACTCATAAATGTTTGCCAACTCAGAAAGTAATGTCATGATTGTTTGGTAATACAAGAGGGATATGGATGTCACTACTCTGTATAATCACTACATTTCTATTTGATTATTTCCAGATTATTTATTTATAATTAATTATTTCAGAAAACAGTTTCAGTCCATTCTTCATTTTAAATATGTTACGATCATTCATTGATTCATAATTTTTTTATTTCATGAACAATTTTGGGCCATTTTCCATTTGCGCTAAGAAAAGGGACAATCTGAGATTATCATTAATATTAATATTAATATTATTGATCTATTTACTATAGATAATATAGTTACTATTGTTTATCTATTAACAATTTCAGGCAGTTTTCTATTTGATATGTTTCTGAAAAAAGATTTATATATATTTGTTTATTTAACAATTTCAGGCCGTTTTCCATTTGATATATGTTTCTAAGTAAGAGGACGATCTGAGATGATCATGATCATTCTTCAACGTCTGTGTTTAGTGCCCATACTAACTGAGAGAAGAGTAGGTGAAAGAAGGAGTTGTGGGTAACTACGTAGGTCTTATGATCTCACTCTTCCTCCTCATTTCAACATTTCGCTAAGCTGACTAAATGTTCTAGTGTGTCCTCTGGTGTGTTCAACCCTTGACCCTCTTGTCCAGCCCTGGTTTGTTTACTGAAGCTGTGTGTGGTGAGGGGGGAGGGATGATTGTTGAACACTCTGGCACAGAAAGTAAGACGTGGAATTCTACATCTACTTCAAGTACACATATTATCAATGACACATGTCACTATTCAGTATCAGTAACTCTGGATATACCCTACACTCTTTATTTATGTCATGTATTCAGAGGGGTCTTTATGGCATGAATATCTGTACTGATGTTTACATATGCCTCCCTTCAGTTATTAGACATGGTATGGCTCTTCATGACTAATAGAAATCAAAGACGACTAAACCTGCGCTGTACAATATCTATGTGCTGTTCTCTGCCTGTCGTCATGACAACACCGTTAGCGCACCTATCTGCCGTCCCTTAACCTGAGATGACTTTTGGGAACTTAATGGAAAAAAAAATAGAATCAATATAATCCCTCAAAGCGTAACAATACATCCAGGATTTGTTGTGATTTTTTTAATTGCTCAGTCAGGGGACTCAGAAACCATCAGTAGGACATTCTGAGATATGCATGAACTTTGTTAGCAGTTTTAGGTCCAGCGATCGGGGGGTTGAGAAATTATGCAAACAACATATGGAGTCAATTACGATCCAAAGGCAAAGCACAGCATGCATGGCTCAGCTTTGAGAGACTCGAACGTGAGTCTGTCATATAGTATAACTTCCCTCCGGCGACTAGCTCAGACTCGTACCTGCCACTTAGTGTTGGATATAAGCAGAAAACGGGGAAAAGCAGACGCTGCATGAAGCATAAATAGAAATCCAGCTGCTTATTCTATGAAGTGAGGCTATGGGTGGCGGAATGGGTCTTTTATTTTATTTTTTATTTTTATTTTTATTTTTTATTTTATTTAATTTTTTTACACTCTAACAAAATGTTCAATCTAAGATTATCCTGAGTATTTATTTATTAGTTTTTTTATTAATTAATTTTTTTATTTCAAGATACATTTCTGGCCATTTTTCATTTGATATATGCTCTTAAAAAATTACAATCTGAGAGGATCACAATCATAAATTTTTTTTATGTATTAATGCCATGAATAACTTCAGGACATTTTCCATTTGATATATGTAAGGTTGCAACCTGAGATTATTACAATCGTAAATATTTATTTATTTGTATTTTTATTATATACACATACTTTATTCATTTATTTATTTGTCACAAACAATTTTTTATTTATTTATTGATCTATTTGTGCCCAGACTGGGACTTAAATCTGGATATTAGCAGAAAACGTGGAAAAGTTAAACTGAAAAGCAGACACTATATGTGAAGCATGAATATAAACCCAGCTGCTTATTCTATTAAATGAGGCTATGGGTGCCTGAATGGGTCAAATTTCTGGACAAAAACACCCTCATGAGGACTTCCTGTTTTATTTAATGTTCGAGTGAGTTGAACTATAAATCTTTGCTCTGTAGTTGTTATTTTACTTAAATGTGGCAAGAGTGCTGGTTACAGAGTTGAAGAGAAAAATCGAGAGAGTGCTGTGCCCTGCGTGTTGTGATAGTGTGTTTTCTTGTTTGGCACAAATGCCATTGCTCAATCAGAGAGTGTGTGTGTAGGAGGTTCTACAAGAGGATGTGAGCTGTGTAAATATGCATGTTCTGAAACTGTGAATCTGGGTGAATCTGAAATTGTGAATCTGGGAGATTATTATTATGTAGGGCCATCCTGTTCACATTTATAGTGTAGGTCCATCCTGTTCCCATTTAACCTACCAAAATTCTGCTGGAGTTTAGTTAGCAAACTAGTAGCAGGTAAGTTTGTGTTTGTCAATTGATACCTGGTCTTGTTTATTTCAAATGTATCTCTTTATGTGTGTAGGGGGAGGGGGCTGGTATGCAATGCATTGAAAAGATACAGAGAGGCGTCTTAAAGAACCCCTTCACCATTAAGGCTGGAGGATGCAGCCAGCCCCCCGAGACATGAGGAGTGGGTTATTGTACTGATGATAATACACTCCACCACCTCCACCCACAGACCTCCAACCATCCTCCCATCTACCTCCGCAAACACTTAACAGACTCAATGCGTTGTATAACCTGCACTGCTTAACATAGTGCGACTGCTCTTATTTCCACATGATGTATGGTGAAGAGTAGAAAGACATGCTATGAATGAAAGGCCAGCTGATCTCCTTATATAGCATTGATGGCAGTTGTGTAACTGCAAGTGGCATTCAAGTGCGCATTTCAATTGCTATTATTTACAGAAAAATCACCAGTCCTGATACAAAAGCATGTGGTATAACTAGACCTCATTTTCTCAAGAGAATGCGAGTGCTGCTAACCTGTGCTAAGCTAACGGCTATGATGCTTTGGTGTTGCCAGGGCATTGTTATACAGTTGCTGAGTGTTTTTTGGCTCATTGCTATTCGGTTCCTAGGATGTTTTGGGTAATTGCTAATGTAAGCAATACTAGTACCGCTTATTGTTATATTAATTTAGTTCCATAATTGATGTTGGCTGGTCAAACACACCACTCTCCTAAATTAATATGGTTAATGCGTATTGTTGTTGTTGTTGTATATACACTACCGTTCAAAGTACGATTTTTTAAAATAAATGAATACGTTTATTCATCAAGGATGCATTAAATTGTTCAAAAGGGACAGTAAAGATATTTGTTACAAAAGATTACGATTTCAAATAAATGCTGTTCTTTTGAACTTTCCATTCATGAAAATATCCTGAAAAATGTATCATGATCTCCACAAAATATTGCAGCACAATTGTTTTCAACATTTATTATTGTAAGAAATGTTAGTGAGCAGCAAATCAGCATATTACAATGATTTCTGAAGGATCATGTGACACTGAAAACTGGAATAACGATGCTGAAAATTAAGCTTTGCCATCACTTAAAATATATTCAAATAAATCTGTTATTTTACATTGTAATCGTATTTCACAATATTACTGTATTTTTGGTCAAATAAATGCAGCCTTGGTCAGCATAAGTTACTTTTTTTTACTGAACTTTACTGAACTAACAAACTTTTGAACAGTAGGGTATATAATTTGAATGTACGTTTGAATGAATGCAAGCATGCTAGAGCCCTGCACGGGCCTCAAATTGAGGCCCTAGCCCGGCCCTGGCCCGAGACGCTCAGGCCCTAGCCCGGCCCGTGTCCGACAGCTCATCAGAATTATCAGCCCGAGTCCGACCCGAGCCCGTAAAAAAAAAAAAAAAAAAGCCTGCCAGACATCACAGCCTGACTATGTTGCAGTCATTAAAATATATATGTTATGTTCTCAGTGGCAAAGTAGTTACCGGTAAGTTTATTTTCATTTATTTATTAAGGTAATTCGGACAAATAGGCAACGACCAAATTTTTTTATAGGCAACGACCAAGCAGCCGACAGCGAGTTAAACATGTTTGATCCATTTAGCCTCTCAAATCAACACTTACTTGGCTACAATAAAATCCATAGATATAAAACAATTTAAGCATATCACACAGACAGTTAACGTTTGTTTAAACGTTTATTATCCTTTTTGAAAAGCTGAGGCAAACTGCTCTGCTGCTCAGTCGCAACAACGTTCACAAACTAAATGAGCTAAATAGGCATACAATCTAAACAAATCAAATAAATTACATTAAATTAAAAACAAACATGCAGGTTATCTTATCTCAAAAATCAAGTTCACTACAGAACATGCATGGCCATTCTTATTTCCAATAGTTTCCAACAGACTAATACAAATAAAGCCCAATCAAACGAAAACCAACAAGACAGCCTCACATCAGAATAGTCTCTTACAGAGCATCGTAAAGAGAAAAAGCACAGCATCCACAGTGGAAGGTTTTAATCCAGTCGCACTTTTTCCAGTTGCGCTGAAGTCACGCTCGCTCCTTCTGCTGCTGGCGGACACTAAACACAGAACGAGCCGGTCGCGCGAATCTCGGATCGCGCCGCCGGGAAACCTGTGTGTGTTTGCGCGAGCACTGTCGTGTGTCAGTCACATGTCAGTGTGATAGGTTATAAAACGTCTTTCTATGTTTGCTTTTCAATCGTCATCTTCTCATATTATATTTTAATTATGTCTAAAATATAGGCTATAAAAAATCTAAGCCTGAAACAGGCCCGAGGCCCGGCCCGCGTGTGAACTATGACGTGAAAATTGGCCCGAAGCCCGGCCCTAGGGTCGTAAATAAGTCGGGGCCCGTCGGGCTTGGGCTGAAATGCAGGGCTCTAAAGCATGCATTAAACATGAGTTTAGATGAGTAAGTCACACTTCACTCACTGCTGTACGTATAAAGGTGAATATTTGCCCTATAAGCGTCTGACAGTGCACAGCTCGAGTGTGAAACATTATTGTTGTTTGCTCATCTGTGTGTGATGTTTTCTTTGGATGGAACTTCTACCTTTCCAGCAAACAGAGCCACCCTGCAGTCCACAGCTGGTACGAACACATATGGCCCTTAAAAGTTAGCTTTGGACACCTTTAAATGGATTTACTTGAATGCTGGGGACAGCTGTGAGCGTCTTCTTAGCAGGCGTAGGATTTGAGAGGAGGGGCATTCTTCTTAACTGTCAATCACATCACAAGCAATTGTGGTTGTATGACAAAGTGATGTGCGTTTCTAATGGGGAGAGTTTTTTTTTAGTTTTTTTATTTATGCATTTAAGTAATAGCCAGAGAGTAACCTGGCTTTCCCAAATAGGACTGTTGTACCAGAGCTTATAATTGTAACGGTCAAAAAGTCCCACTCTGAGAAAGTGAAGGGGTTTTTGTAACAGCAGTGACATTGCTGATTGTCCAGGCTGTCAATGTATTGGTCACATGTCAGTGACAAGACTGATTACAATGGGCTGGGTTAATTAAAAGTGGATTAATGGCATGTGAATCAATGTGACATTACCACTACATGACTACTCGTTAGTCATAATGACTTGGCGAAAGAAAAACACAGAGGTTCGATTTTTTTTCACTTCTGTGATTACAGTGCAGCATGCTGTAACACAGGCAGTACTCGTTTTCTGTGGACAGACCCGGTTTTTGATCGACTGTCCCGGCTGTAGCTGTCCACAGAAATTTCTCCTTTTTATTTATTCATTTTTTTATGTGTTTTACTGAGATATTGTCCATTACATACAGTGTGTAATTTCTTGCTTTCTTCTTTTTTTTTCTTTAGGACATAGGACATTTTAGACTAGAACAGAATAAAATCGTTACCTTTATAACTCAAATTCATTAAGGTTGTTAACGGTCTGTCAAACTGCTATGCATTTCATTGCAATTCAGTATAGGAACTAACTCCCTGTAATGCATTATTGGATGTGCGCTGACATCATTGTCCACAAGCATTAGTTTGAAGGATGCAAATGTGTTGCAGAAGAATAGCCTAGCTTTCACAGGTGTTACAAGTGTGTGTTGATGGCCTTTTAGTATTAATAATTTAAGTATTAATTATATCCTGTTTCAGTGTCTATTAATATTTGGAATGAACTTTTTATTTGTATATTTTCAGTTTAAGTTTTTTTTTGTTTTTTTGTTTCGGTATTAGGCTTTAGAACATCGCTCCGCATTATGCCTAACAACGTCCCTTAGCTGCTCTAAAATCACTGAACAATACGGCTTCTTGAAGCTTATTCCTCTATTACGTTTTTAAGTTCAAGTACAAAGGTAATATTTGTATTTTGTTTTATTTGAGCTTTATTTCAGTTGCTAAAAATGATTTTTAACAGTTTTTGTTTTAGTTAACAAAATTTCTACTACTAAACTAGAAAGGCCCCCGGTTTTTATTTCAGAAATCTGTTCACTTTACAGTACACCAACTGCAGACTTCTGACTAGACACATTCTGAGAAGGAGAGAAAGCAAGCGGGAGCTGGGAGGCATTGCTGGTCAGAGGCAGTTCATTAGCTTTCTTTTCTGAATTGGAGATGAGGTTGGGTTTCCAGTTCCTGTGCATACTGAGGGCTTGGAGGGAGAAAATATGGAGTAGGAGCAGCGTATCAGCACATGCACATTCCTTATTGATCCAGCACAGATCATCATCAGCATTTAAGTCCACCTCTCTCCAGCTAAATCCCTCTGCGGTGACCACTCCGCCCATTCCATACCTCTCGGAGCAATTGAGGTTTTTGTGTCAGGTCTATTTTAAAGCATGGACCACTGAGACCACAGCACTTTAACTAAAGGGGGAAGGGAAGATGTGTGCTAGCAGTGGCCAGGGTCGCCCCTCTCTTGTGCAGCCTACAATTTCAGATTATAAGTAGTGTGTATGTAACATCAGATTTCTTTGTATTTAATGTCAGGTCTGGGCAATATAGTAAAAAAAAAAAAAAAAAAAAAAAACTCATTATTTAAAATGTTTCATATATTGCAAGAAAATCTTGTTAAAGTAATCATATGCATGTTTTCCACTTCCACATTTCCAGAAATTTTATATTATTAAGATAAAATAACTTTATTACAAATCTTTTTATTTTATATTATTTTAAAACTCTGTGTTGCATAATTTTATGTCGCCAGCAAAATCATAGCTAATATATTGTAAATATTCAATATATCGCCCAGCCCTGTTTCTACTCAATGCTACTGTTAATTAAAACAGTATGACACTGCAGTGAGATGGATATACAGTAGATACAAAAAGTATACATTATGTGTGAGAACTAGGCTGAATAGGAAATTCATGAGAAATATTTCAGAGGTCATAGAACGATTTGGCTGAGGAACCACAGCTCAGGAAGCCAGACATATTTACAAGAACCTGCAAAACCACGTGAATGAAAAAACAAAAAAAAACAATGCCTTTGCTTTAGCTGTAAAGACGCCCTTTGCTGAGTTGAAAGCCCATCACTCGCATCCTGATACTTCAAACTAAATAGCTAAGCTGTGACTAAATGTCTCATGGGTGCGTTTAGCGAAACTAATCCCTTTAATTCTGTTTTCATAAACTTTGACAGATTTTTCAGCTGAAAATGCTGATCAGGACCAGCTGATCAGGATGCAAGTCAAGTCACCTTTATTTATAAAGCACTCTTTACAATACAGATTGTTTCAAAGCAGCTTTACAGTGATAACAGGAAATTAATGCAAAACAAGTTTGCTTCTGCTGCACAGCAGATAGACTATAAGAAAAGTTCAGTGATGTTTTATTTTTGCTGTAAAAAAGTTAATTTATATAGCCTCTCTGAAGAAAACAGTTTTGTCATCGTCCAGCTCAGTTCAGTTCTCATTCAATGGTGTTAATGTAGGCAGATCAATAATATTGTTGAATATTAATATATCTTTCTGTGTAAGTAACTGTGTAGGTGATGCATTTAAAAAAACAAAACATTAGTTTTAAAACGTTAATTTTAAAATATTAGTATTATGGATTCCACTAAGCATTCATTTTAGATGTTTTTATGTTTTAAAAAAAGCATGAGTGAAGAATGGACTCTGACCCCTCTTTTCTTCTTTACTCCCTTTTACACAACTCATGACCTCTCACCCCCATAGCACTGACCAATCAGTAAAATAAACCTGGCTGATACTTTATCTCGTAATATTATAGGAAATGATTTGAGAGTAATAGTTTTATGCATGTGTTTTAAATAATACTGGAGGTTTGTATAGCAGATTTCATCTCTTTTCTAAATTTCAGAGGAAATGAATGGCTTAATTAGGCATGATTTTTCCTGCTCCATTAGAAACGTACAACCGCACCAAAGTTTGACTGTGTGCAGCTTTTTGTATGCGAGTAGTGCGGACTAGGGCCGTATCTCATGGACTAAGCTGTCTTATCCTCATTGAATCACTGACACAGGATCTCCCTGTGCAGAAATAGCCAGAGCCCAAGGGCATTTTGCTGGACTACGGGTGCTTTCGTCAGCCTGTGTTTTGGAAAGTTGGCCTAGTGTTTACAAGAGCCTCAGCGTTCTATTAAAGGTCTCTCACTTCCTATCAGGTGTGTGAGGCCTAGTGATGGGGGTAGTAGGATAAAATTGATGTACTGTACAGGAGTCTTTTTACAGCTGCCATCTTGGACGGGTCCCAGCATTTGACTCTGCTGATGGTGTTTAGGGCTTGCATGTTTTTCACCTCTTCTGAGTGAACTTTCATCTTGTTTGCGTTGACATGGCTCTAAAACGGGCGTTCGAGAGTAGCGCATTCCCTTGTGACCTCATTTTTTGTTCAGAGGAGTTTATCTGGTCATATCTTTCAGCACTCCTTCTGTTCGTCTCTGAGTCAGAGTACATTTGTCACACTCAGAAAAATAAAGAGAGCTACAAGACCGCAAATCTGCTTGGTTGGGGGCCCGAGTGAATGACAGGCATTGTTGCGTGGCTGTATTTAGCCAGAGGAAAATGGCAAAGTGGGCTCCCTGAGGTGAAGCACTACCGTTTCGATGTGCAGGGAGGAGAACACGCACTCAGATTACTTATACACAAACTCAGCTGGTACTGAAGCAGCACATCTCTCTAGAGCTCGAATCAAAAAAGGTCCCGATAGCGGCCAAAGTCTTAGGGCACAGACTTGCCTGCCAAGGAAAATGCGCCTAATGAAAATGGAAAGTCTGAAGTCATTCACAGTATGCCAGAAAAGATTAACCAAAGAAATATAGTCCACTCCGAAGTATGGGGAGCATTGGGGAAGAGAAATGGATGTGGGTGTGATTGTATGATGTTTTCTGAAATTCATTCGCTGGTCAGGTTGTGTAAGGGCAGAAGTCAAGAAGTAAATTCCTCCTTAAATGCAGGACATACTCTGACAGTATACCTGAGATGACCTTGATCTTGGGTTTTTTGGTAGCGAAGTGTCAGATTATAGTGCTATGGTACTTGGTTATTTCCAAAACAGTTACCTATTTATTTTATTATCAGTTTATCACAGCAGATGTTGGTTAATACACCAAAAAAATCTCATGACTGATACCTTGTGCGAAGAAAAAATTCATGATACTGAAACAAACTGAGCTTTCCACTAAATACCATCACATCTCCTCCTGCCCCGAGATTGAGTTACTGTGTCCAGCATGACAGTAAATGGAAAGGCGGTATTTATCCTACATGTTCTCCGCTGGTAATGACAGAGTGCTGACTCGTCATATTTGCTGTTTACAGGGGCTCCAAAGTGGGAAGTGAGCTTGAGCCGAGCTCTGTCTTGCAGACATTGTCTGGTGGTGGCGAGAGGAAGCCGGATTCTCATTGCATCATGTGAACTTGAATGTTTGACTTTTGTGTTTACAGGGTTTTTATGCAGTAGATCAGCAGGAACGTTCTAGCACTAGTGGTTCAGAAATTGCACACTTCACCTTTAATATTTCCAGAGTGTTAGTTTTTTGCAAATCAAAAGGCAAGGTAATCTATTTACAAGAGCTCAGCGGGAAGCAGGTCTCAATAGCTCTTCTTCTCAGTGTGGAGTCTGATGTTACATAAAATGCTGTTCTTTTGCTCTGGTTGAGTCTGAGAGGCTCTCTTGGCATGTTTGAGTTCAGTGTTCTTGTCTGGTTCTTGGCTGGGCTCCAGTGCTTAAATCTCTACCTCCCTCCTCAACCACCTCCTCCTCCTCCTCCTCCTCCTCTCATCCCCATCCGCATTTCCCCCTTCGGCCCATGGCAGCAGGACCAGCCTCTGTGCCACAGATGACTGTAGTTGCTCTGGGCTCTCGACATGGGAACAAAGCATTGGCAGGACCAAGGGAACCCGTCTGTTAGTGTGCTACTCCTCCAGTGCAGATATGAATTCAGATATGAAACGCCTCCAAGCAGTAGCATGATCATCCTGCTCCTCTTTCTTTTCTGCTCATGTTCCAAATTTTGTCTTGTTATTTATTCAGAAATTTCTTGGTGTTTTGGAATATTTTATACTAGGATATATTGCTGCCATATCAGTTAATGGCTGATATTGGCGATTTTTTAATGGATGTTTAATACATACCAGCCTACTACTGTATATTAATTATTATATTGTGCGTTGTTATTGTTCTCTAAAATTAAAAAGTATTGTAAATAGTATTCGGTAATTGAAATAAAGCTGAAATAAAAAAACGAAAAATTAAAACTGAAATAAGTTTAAGATGAAGTAAGATTACTGAAATAAACTGAAATAAATAAATAGAACGATTGATAAACTTTTATAAATTAGTAAAGGAGTACCCGATGATGCATGAAAGGCCAGTGCTGCTTCGTCAGAATCGTCACAAAGGTTTATCATATGCATGTGTTTTTAAGTCTAGTATATTTAAACATTCACATAATTTTTTAACTATTCAACCACAAGAAGATGTGAAAAAGAACACAATTCGGTATTTAAGAGAGGCTGTGAAAGAAGAAATTGAGTTCTCTTTTGCATCTTGTTGTGCTTGAAATACACACAAAATTATGTTAAGATACCCGTCTTGGTGAGTAACTTTGAGAAAAAAAACGCATGTTTAACAGTATTGGATCCATGCATTAGCTCTTAAAGTGACAGGAGCCTATATTACCTGCTGCTCTCTGTGTTCAAACAACAAAAGACAGAGAAAATCACTCACTGCTCTTGACTGAATACCTTTTGTAGTTTAATCTATATTTAATTTATACACTGAAGACAATGCAGTGCTATTTTACAGCTGATCCTTTGATTTCTGTACATAATTAAATACTACTGTTAGACCAACCTGAAAAACTTTTTCAATTTCATTTTTAATTTTGCACTGTTATTTCATATTTACTCTATTTATTTGTGATGTTGCTTTTCATTTGTTTATTTGTTCTTATGTATTACTGACTGTTCACTTGTCTTCAGTACTTTGTTAGGCTAGTAGTTTCTGCTGTGGTATTGAAGTTGGAATCAAGAATTGTGAAATTTCACTGCTAGCCTATCTAAAATTGTGGTTGCCTTATTATAATATGTTACATGGGTCATAACAATGAAAATAATATTTAATTATTTATGCAAATAAAAATTTAAACCACTGGCCCAACCAGTAAAAAAAAACCTTAGCGTTGAGCCCTGCTTTGTTCAATGTAAATTAGTTTAATCTTCAAAAACAGTACTAATTTAGTTAAATGTAATCATTAGCAAATCTTAAGATGAATACCCATTACCCACCTTATATTATAATGTAATGATGCCTGAATTCACTTGACACTTAGTTTCAGTCGCTTTGTATTTTATTTTCAACACTTTTTTTTTAGACAAAAAAGTAGACAATTTAAATATCTGCCTTAACACAAAAATGATTACGAATTATCGGTATTGGCCAAAATTTAAATGTCAGTGCTTCCCTATTTTATACCCCTTGACAAATTTATAGGCTATTACTTTATAAATACCTCCAAACCACTTAAATAAAGGTTCTCACTATACACTGTAACGCCCCTCACATCAATGCCACACCAGGCTTGGCGAGGCAGAAAGTTATACAATGAGGTAAGCAAACGACTCCAGGGGGCAAGTTGAATACTCTTTAAATCATTGTGTAGCAAGGTCAGCGTGGGGTCCAGGAAGGTCAGGCTTTTCCACCCAGGCCTGTCACCTCATATTGATCCGCTCGTCATTCGTTGGGGTCTGCTCGCCAGTGCTCCGTCTGCACCCACGTCCATCGGGGAGTTCTGGAGCTACGGCTGGGCATGGGAGTGCCAGCCAATCCCCTCCCCTGGCTCCCCCATCCTCAGCCGGAATCAAATCCCAGGCGGGCCCCCTCCCTGTTGCCCCGTTTCCAGTTGAATTGCCCTCATTCTTCTCTGGGAGCCTCTTGGGGGACGGCTCCAGCCGTGCATGGCAATGAGATGCCTGAGCACTCAGTTACTGCACCTTCCATGCTCATAACGCTCACACCTGGGATCACCATTTCATTTCGGCGTCCCGGTGAAATGGAAAGGCGATCTTATTCTCTATCGCTCGCTCGATTGCTCTCTTTCCATTTCTCGAGTTTTTTAAATGGATAGTTCACCCAAAAATTTTAATTTGGAAACGCATTACAATAAGGTCTTATTAGTTAGTTAATGCATTAACTTACAAAGAGCAATACATTTGTTATAGTATTCATTAATCTTTGTTAACATTACTTAATAAAAATACAACTGATTATTGTTAGTTCATGTCCATTAAATAATATTAGTAACCTGACTTTCTTTCTTCTGTGGAACACAAAATATTTATTTTTTAAATGCCTGTTTTTTTTTTATACATAGAATAACATTTAATGGGGTCCACAGTTGTTTTGGATCCCATTGACCTTTATTGTGTGATTAAGAAGAGTTGAAACATTCTTCAAACTATCTTCTTTTGTGTTGCGCAGAAGAAAGAAATGCAAATAGGACTCCTGCTCTGTGTGCTTAAACACATTGAATGCAGGTCAAGGCAAACAAACACACACCCATGGGTCTGTTTTGGAATTAAAACTAAACTTTATATGCACAAGATTATTAATTATCCATAAACAATATCATAACATACAAGTCCTAATATGAAAATGCCTTTTATAGGGTCTGCTAGGGTAATACACTGACAGTATACTAGATTAGATAAATCGCACAATCTGACGGAGAACATTTCTGCTGTTTAGAGAAGGCGGAGGAAGATGGATCTAGAATTAGTCATCATTACTCTTGCCTCTAGTATCACATTTCCACTGTTAAATACAGTTGGCGAAACACCATCCTCCATCACAACCTCTTGATTAAGTGTTAATCAATTGGAGCTAAGATAGACAAATTGTGCCTAAATGTTAACCTCATGGTGCTGTACTCAATTATGCTAATAATCTGTTCATTTGATGGTTAATGAAACAACTGAGACCTTGCTCTTGGTATTGATTTCCCATTTGGAGCTCTCTTAAGGGCCAAGGTTAGTTAGGCAAGAGGTTGGCTCATTTATCTGATCTAATGATCAATGTCTCGGAGTGATATGCTTACACAATACACAAGAGTGTGATGACAGCTCCTTGGACACACACGCACAAAAAATAGCTGGCTGTTGAACAGCGAGTGCCCTGGTCAACTGTGAAATCTCGCATGTCAATCCAGAAGGACAATAACCCTCTGAGCTCCAACTTGAGTTGCCATGGCAACATTATCTCAGCCCACCACTACCTGGAGCCATTGGACATCCTGATCACAATATCAATCCAATGCACACAGATTATCTTGGAAGCACGCTCCGTTACAATTCACACAGAAATTATATTTTGCTTTTAACTCCATATGACTAAGACCTTTGTTTTTTAAAGCTAGAAAGGTTTTTAAATACAGTTCAACTATGCTACTGCTAAAGGCTAACATGCATGCTAGTGCTGATCTCTGAAATGAAATTACAGTTACTGTTGATCTCTTTATTTTATTTATTTATATATATAATGACGAGACAATATATTAAAGAATAACACTGCAAGATATTAATAAAAGCATGAATTTTTTTTTTTGGAGAAATGCAGAAAGAATTGTGCAAACGATCCAACCATATTGTGTTTAGATTAGAATTATTCTGCTTGAGTTGAAAAACCTTTATACCAGTATACTGAATTGCACCCTACTGTATATTATAAATCATTTAACTATTGGCAAGGATTTTAAAAATGATTTATAGGAAGTCACCAAGGCTGCATTTATTTGAACAAAATTGCAGTAAATATAGTTATATTGTAAAATTTTATTACAATTTTAAAATAACTTTAATTCTGTATATTTTAAATTATTGCCGTGATATCAAAGCTAATATTTAGCAGCCATTCCTCAGTAACGTCACATGATCCTTCAGAAATCATTCTAATATGCTGCTTTGATAGTAAAAGAAATTTTTCTTAAAGGTGCAGAAAGCGATTTCTGGTAAACGCTGTTAACATTTGAAATCTCCAAAACAAGCGTGTACCTATACCCAAATGGATCACACCCTTATCTTGATGCCTTCTCCCCCACATTCATGTACACACTAAGCACAGGCAACGACTATGGTGGAATCTGCCATGCCTGCTGCTCAAGGCTATGATGTCATCAATAAACGAAAGCAATTTGTGTTACTATGATAATTCAGCTCGAATGTCTAATTGTTATTTAGCTTACTGATCATAACCCTTCTTTTAAAGTTATTTTTCTCTGCCATCTCTCTTTAGTCGTTCTGCTAATGTCCGTCTTGTGCACTGAGCTCTCTCCGCCCCCATCATGAGTGGACATGCCCCTCACTGCTGATTGGCTACAAGTGTGTTTTGGTGCTCGGTCCGATACACTTTTCAACAGGGTTTTTCAAAAAATTGCTTACAGATGTGCTGCGTAATATTTTAGTGGAAACAGTGATACAGTTTTTTCAGTATATTTTAGCAAATAAAAAGTTCAAAAGAGCATTTATTTGTAATAGAAAATGTAATATTTAACGTTATATGTAACATTCCAAATGTCTTTACTCTTAAACAACTTAATGAATCCTTGAAAAGTATTTACAGTGTTTCTATCAACAAAAAAAGGAGAAAAATCTTACTGACCTCAAACTTTTTAATTTAAAATGAATTATTATTATTATTTAATTTGGTTATAGTTTTAGTTAAATTTTTTTGCCTAATTGTTTTAATTGTATTTTCAATGACTAAAATTAGTAAAGACTAAAATGCTTGAATATGACATGACATATTCAACTTTTGTTAACAACTTTTTTTGTCAAAACACAATAGCTGTGTGAAAATGTACACTGGCTATTTATGCATAACAATGTAGATTCATCCAGTGGACTGTTAGTGTTGTCTCATCTTCACCAGAATGGGTTCAGCCCAAGTGCTGAGTCGAGATCTGGGCCTCATTTCCTGCTGCCCATGCCAGGACTGAAGTGTAATAGAGATGTTTAAAGCATATCTGCTTTGCTTGCATTCCATCGTGTGCTGCTGCTAAAATAATAAGTGCACAGGTTACTTCAGGACAACTCCCTCTCAGCCACAATCGCATTGTTGTGATTGGCTCTTTCCTGAGGTTCCCCTTTGCTAAGAGTCGTAACAACTTCGAAAGCCTCACTGACCGTATTTACAACACTAGTGACAGATGTTCCTACGAACCGCACGCATCAAAGTAAGTCATTTTGACAGGAAGGGATTTATGTTCACTCCTTTCTATCCTCAAGACAAGTCACCTGTCTGTTTGTTTGTGTGCAAACTCATCCCTTCCAAAAGGCGAAACCCAAACAAACATGAAGACACATGAATATTACATATCCCAAGATGCCCATGTGTCTATTACTGTGCCTTTATGGTGTTAAACATGGTAAATTGAGTAGACGGGGGAGAGAAACTGTCTCTGTGGGAGTTCTGGAGCGTCTCATCTCCCCATCATGCAGTGCTCTAAGAGCTATATTAACTTGTAATCAGATTCCACCAGTTCATTAAGGCTGTCTCCTCGTGCATCCCTTGGATGTTTAGGGAGGTGGCCACTTTTTCTTATTTGTGAAAGGGTCTGGTAGAGCAATGCCCACTGTAAAGCACAGAGCTGTAACAAGCCTGTAGTCTTTGTTCCGAGACTCCGACGCCTGAGGGGAGTTTGCACAAAGACGTGGATTCTGTTAGAAAGTCTTGTCATTTGTGTGGATATACAAGAAGAGAAATGTCAGGAGACTCTGATAGCAGAGGCAGCCTTGAATGTGTGAATGCACTGTATGTACCTATATTTATTGTGTGTGTGTTGTACATGTGCATGTAGCTAGCACAGCTCTATAGACATGCAGCAGGTCGCCTAGGTGATGCCGAATGTTCTTTCCTATCTACAGGTCCCCTTTACACCCGGCATTAATGCATTTTCAGATCACTGAAATTCGAAGATGGTCTGGAATGGTTTTTGCCCGTATTATGGACAAACATCCTATTATTCATTCAAGTATTTTAGGAATTGCAATCTGATTAACTGAGCTGTATATGCTTTTTATATGCCTGTATTGTTGTTCTCTCATTCTCCTTCATAAATAAATAAATAAAATACACATAGGCTACTTATAAGTAACATGTAGTGATGTTACTTTGCAAATAAGTTTTTCAAGCAGTGGTTTCACAATGTTAAAGAAGAACAACAGATTCTGTGGTCTTGTGATTTGCTCAGCAATATCTGATTATTTATGAATTAGACTCATTTGGTCTTTTCAAAGAGAGTTAGCCTATACTTAGAGCTATGCTAAGCTATAAATATACTAAGCTATTAGCTTGAAGGCTAACTAAAAACACAAAAAGGTAAATGTTTAATTGGACAATTTTTTGCTTTAATAATACAATATGTGATATCTAACTAAATAAAAAACAACAACAAAAAAAACATGAAAAATGTTAATTGATGTCTATTTTTGATTAGGCACCCAATAGAGTACTCATAAAACGTATTCTCCCAGTTGATGGAGTAGCTTTGGGATCCAAGGGGGATAGGATTCTGCAGGGAGATTTTGGATCTCTATAATGTTTAACAAAAAACTAAGGGAAAATCTGTATTTTTCCTCTCTAAGTTACTTATGGTGTTTATCCACACAAAAAACCTTACTTGACACTGTATTTATCCTGGATTTCTTACTACGCTACATTCTGTGTCGCTCACTCTTCACAGCCCTTTAGGTGTAAGATACCAGCCAGATGCGTTTGTTTACCCTCGGACATAAACCTGCACTGCTTACTGACTGCATACCGTTGTGACATCATTGCCTGTTGCATTGTAGCCTGCGCTATTGTTTCAGAGTATGCTAGGAATGACTCAATCACTGCAAAGGTGAGAGGAGTCACACGCAGATTTCTAATGCCTTTCTCTTTTTCTCTCTCTCTCGGCTCGCAGACGCCATCAATAACAGGATGTTAATGCTAGACGGAATGCCTGCAGTCCGAGTCAAAGCAGAACCTCTGGAATCTGAGAGAGGGGTAAGAGAACAGTTGTTTTTCATACAATTTTTGTCCTGACCTCTTATCCATTCTCTTGTACCACCCTCCACTTCTTTCACCCCTCACACTCCCACCCTCTCGCTGTGATACCCCTAATTACTCCCAGGCGTATGTGTGTGTGTGGAGCAGCCCTGATGTGGAGAGCCACAGTTGAAACAGGAATGCTCCCAGGGCTTGCAGACAGGGCCACTGCAGCCAGGACAGCCATTTTGGCAGGGCACAAGCACAGATGCAGATACACTGCAGTTGAGAGTCGTTTTCTCTTTTGTGTCATTATTTCTTCATATGCTGCTTATTAAGTGCACATGTACTCTACATGATCGTCCAGGCACATCTATTAGAATACTGTTCATCTATATATCAGGGTTTTCAAACAAGCAAGAGGGTGCTAGGGGGTCTGCAGAGCATTTCAGTGAGAAAAAGTATTTTACATAATGTGTATTTTAGGGCTGTCATAGTTAATGTGTTAACATATTAATCAAATATGTTTAACATAATATTATTGTTTTTAATTAAAAGGAGAAATGTTGCAAGTTTTTATATCCAATTCGTTTTATTTAATTGTTTAACACATTTACTGACTTTGACATTATTACTTTTTAAATTTCAGTTCTGTTTGGAATTTAGTAATTAATTATGATTTTTTTATTTATTTTGTTAACAGTCATAGCTTCTAATGGAAAGAAATAAAAACATATTTATAGTTATATATTTAACACTGTATATGGGGTCATATTAAACGTTTGTGGTCAGTAATATTTAATACTTTTCTTCAGCAAGGATGTATTCAGTTGATCAAAAGTGACAAACGATATTTTGTTGGAAAAAATATTATAAATAAACCGTTTTCATAAATAAAAATATGTTTTTATTTAAACAGTCTGTTCTTCAAAGAATCCTAAAAAAAACTATATTCAACATTGCTAATAATAATAAATGTTTCTCAAGCACCACATAAGCATATTCAAACGATTTCTGATGGAAATCACAGGAATTAATAGCATTTTAAAATATATTAAAATAGAAAGCAGTTGTTTGAAATTGTAATAATATTTCACAATATTACTGTTTTTTTACTGTGTTTTGATCAAATAAATATAGTCTTGGTGAGTATTTTCTTTTAAAAACATAAAAACAAAATCTTACCATACTAACACTTGTGCATCGTGAAAACTTTTTGGATATTAATTAGTTTCAAAAGGTTCTTGAAAGTTTTAAAAGCCCTGAACTATATAACTAACCTGTCACATTATCATAAGCTTTTGACATAGTGTATGAATTTGATTCTATTCAGTGAACTCCACATGAATTTCTCAGTTAATGGAAAGCACAAAAGCAGATAATGGATTGACAAACCACTTTCTTTAAGAGAGAACCTGTTAATAGTTGTGTCTGAGAGCCAACAACGTATCCTCGTTATGTTCTACTTCACAAGCCAGCATAGCAACACCTTGTTTCCTTCCTGCGAAAGGCTGGTAGACGTATTTATCCATATGCGTCAAAATGCTGTCAAGGGCCAGGAAGTGTGCAACCTACACAATGACTCTTTGAAGTGCATCTCATTGCTCAAACATGGTCATCATTCCGGTGGCCACTTGCCAAGACCTTGCTGAGAACGGTTTGCCCCAGTTAATGCCCTCACCTGCTAGACCGAGATCTCATGTAGGATCCTCAAATAAACTAAAAGTCATCAGTAAAAAGCCAAGGTGGAAAGTACGGAGGAGTGAGCGGTTGAGAGTTGAAAACCTTTCTACAGAAACAACTTTTTAATCACCTCAAAGCCTTTAATTCACATTTTATTCCATATGACAGGAGGTAATGTGTGCCACAGTACATTAGTTTACACTTTCAGTCTGCTATGGTTTACAGTTTCATCTGGTTTTCTTTCCTATTCACATTTAATCTCGAAACGCTGTATGTTGTGGATCAGCGATATGAATAATCCATATGATCTCTATATACCATATGAATAATCATCAGAGGTGTAAAGAGTACCTGAAAACCATATTTAAGTAAAAGTACAGATACCATACAGCGAAAAAGACTCCATTACAAGTTAGAAGTCACCAATTTCAGTACGGCTAGAGTAAAAGTTGTTAATGTTAAGTAATTTATATTTAAAGCCTACATGCGCTGGACATGCTGGTTTCTGCCTCATCATCGGCTGCATGTTCTCCTCTCATATGTGAAAGCCGGCGATTCAGCAACTACCTGCTAATGCATTCGCGTTAAGTATCCATGTAGATAAGTTTGGGTGAGTAAGGGCAAAACGCACAATATATAGTACCTTCAATGCCCTGTTGATGGCGATATCACTTCTTTTGTAGCAGAAATAAACTGCTGCAGAAAAAGTTAGGTGCCATGCAAAATGTAATAGTAATGGTTTTACTCAAGGGGGTAATCCATCGACCGGAAGTTGAAGCCGGCCGCGTGCCGCCATCTTGTAGCAGAACTTCACTTGCGTTAGCATTCCATTGACTCCCATTTATTTTGGCGTCAGTTTGACAGCGAATAACTTTACATCTGAGGCGTTTAAAGACTTCATTTGTCCATTATTTATTTCTAAAGACACACGACAATGTATAAAGGGCTCCATTACCTTCTATGTATGGCCCCGTAGAAACAGTTTTTGTAAAAATAGGCTAACAATTGCGTCATAACCACTCGACTCTCTGTCGCCCAGTACAGAAATTACCGTACAGACAGGAGGAGAAGCTCGCAGGCAATCAATGCATTAACTTAATATAGCGTACTGGCGTTACATTTTAAAATAAATACTATACAAATACTTACTCCTGCTCACTCACGCCAAAGAACTCTTTGCTCAAGCTCGCCATCTCTGCAAGATTAACGTTGGCAGTTTTCAGGCACAGCTACTAGAAGATTTACATCTGTCTGACAGGTTGCTCACGTCATCAAGCTTAGTTTGAGTCGGTTTGAGTCTGCGCGTCAAAAAATCGCTAAAAATGGGCTTCAATTGTCTCAACTGAGTTCCAATGAGATGGCTCTGTCTTATACTGTCTATGCTTTTACTCATCACAAACGTATTAGAGTAAAGAGTACATATATATATTTTTTTTTTTACAGTATGAAGAGAGGAGATGAGGTCTAGTTGGGAAGGAGGTTTGTCTGAGGCCTAAGGCTATAGCAGCCGTAGGCACAGCTCCTCACAATGTCCTAAATACACAAACAGAAAAAACATATGCAGTATAATGCCTCTTAAGCACACCCTGAAGGGTACATCACAGAAGTCAATAGAACAAGAGTGAGAGTTCACTACAGACAAACACTGTTCTGAGTGATCTTTTTCAGCAGAAAAAACAATGGAGGTTGCATTGCTGCGCAAGGAACTGATTAGAAAGGGTTTGTCCCTTTTGCTTGGAACACAAAAGATTACAGAGGCAGGTTTTTTCAATTAGATTGCAAGTCTGTTAAGCATGATGCTGATTGGTCATTGGAGGCACCTCCCTTCCCTTTCATGCAACCCTCATTAGCACGGTGCTGATTGCATGCTATGCTAATAGAAATTCACTCACTGGGTTTGATTACTACCCTGTCTGTGCAGCTGTGCAGCATTTTTAAAGGATAAAATACAAAAATTTGCTACAAATCTGACAATGTTCAGCATTTATTACAGCAAAAAAATTAGATGATGTAAAAATAACATGCATTTTATATAAATGTGTTATTCGATTTGCGATGAGGATAATGGATGTGTTTAATATGAATCAGGAGGTTCTCTTGTTTAATTTGATATAGGCCTACAGTGGAGTTGGGGGAAAAGGGGTTTATGAGGGTTGGTGAAAAAGAAATCAGTTACAGATGCTAAAGGAGCGTTTAAAAAAAAAATCGAAATGTAAACTTGTTTGGCCTGCAAGAGACCCTATAATCCCCCCTGTAAGTATAGCCCCACCATCAATTGAGTAGAGCTGTGAAAAAGTTTCATTGCTTTTTCTTTAGGCCAAAAACTCCTGAAAGAGACTAAATCACCAATGAACCATTGTTGTCAGTGCTGTCACACTTTGCAGAAAGGGTTTCTTTGTTCTGAATATACTGCTCTTTTCCCTGCCCAGTCATATCAGTATTGTAACCCTGACCTTAAGGTCATGTGTCCTGACCTGTGACAATGCCCTCTGACCCCTGAATGACTCCACCTGGGTTTTTACGGGTCATGTCAGCATATTTAATTGCCTGACATTTGTTTGTTTTTGGATTCAAATGCAGTTTTATTGTACCACATTCTGCTGATTCATGGGTCGGTAACGCTCAGAGTGACTCCACGTGTCCGGAGTAAAAATAGTATGAGCTCTTGGGGGGAATTGTAATTTGCTACAGGCCCACTCAGTCTGCATAAAGAAAAGTGAGTCTATAAACAAAGTCAAGCCGTGATTCTGCAGCAGACCGTTTATCACATCTGCAGTCGCAATTCGAGAACTTTTTCCCCTCGGTTTAATGAGCTGCTCTGTCATGATTAGCCGCCTGCTCAGGAGTGATCATTTCACTGTATGCACTTACTGCAGAGATGAGCGCTTTGTCTGCTAGCACTTTAAGTGTTTTTGCGCAGACAAATGTGTGGAGTTGTAGACAAGATGTAGCTCTGATAGTTGAGAAAGGAAAAAAAAATGGTAAGCTATGTTTTGTCCATTGGACCACAATTTGAATGTGCCGGGAATTTTTGTTTTAAATTATATTATGAAAAAAATTTCTTCATATATTTTTGTTCAACTGTATATTTTAACTCTTTCCCTGCCATTGATAGAATTTTCCGTCGTTTGACACAACGCTGTCCAGCCATTGACTTGATTTTCCGATAATCCATGTTTTCACTGTAATAAGGCAGGGGCCTCTATTACACATCTTCTAAAAACAAGGGGAGAAGAAGCATAGACAAATGAAAGAAGCATGGTTGACGCACATGTAAGCTAATGCGATCAACAAACATTAAACTGCATATAAATCAAAACTGCCTAACGTTAACGGATGAAATGTCGACCCAAGACGAGATATACGACTGAGCAAGCTTTGGAGTTGTTGATGGACTCGATCTATGTTGATTGTCAAAGAATGGAATTCGTGTTGAATTCGTGTAATGGAAATCATGTGTCAGAAATTTGATTGAAGAGATTTACACAGCTTTTATATGTCTTCCTTACAGTCACCCAAAGTGCACGGCTATCCTGATATGGAGGCGGTGCCAATCCTGCTCAGCAAAGTGAAGGCAGAACCTCCAGAAGACCTGCTCTCATCCGAGCAGTTCCAGACCCAGACGGAGCCTGTGGATCTGTCAATCAACAAAACACGGACGTCATCTCCTTCATCCAACACCTCACCCATTACCTCAGCCTTCTCTCCATCCTCCTCTTCATCATCGTCGTCCTCACCTTCCGTCATCGCCTCCATTTCCGCGGGAATGCCCTCCGTTTTGACACCGGGGCCGTTGGTGGGCTCTTCTCATGGAGTTAGAGGCCAGCAATTTTTGCACATCATCCACCCTGTTCCCCCTTCGAGTCCCAGTAAACTGCCTAGTCAGGTGCACCGTATCCCTGTGGTGGTGCAGTCGCTGCCCCTCATGTATACCACAGCCGTACGCTCTCCATCCACCCTCAACTCCACCATCATGTTACCTCTCCTGGACGAGGCCAAGTGCATGGGCAAAGGTAAGGACCTCATTTTGGATTGTTCAGTAATTCCAGTTGATACATTTTTCATACAGTTATACAGTAAGTTGATTCCTTAATTTGTAAAGTTGGAGGTTTGCAACTTAACAGTTTGAGAATTACTTAATTGATCACCACTGTGCCCCTGGGTGAAGCACTTAACATCAATCTGCCCCAAGGGGAATGCTGAAATCGAATGAAATTTTGATCACAGGGGAAAAGAAATCAGCTGGAATGGGGGAAAAATGAAAGCTGATTAAAAGAATCTGTTCGGATAGCTTCAGACAGCAGAATCTCTGTCCTTTCTTCACAGAAAAGCACCATAACTCATAATGACATGCAGATATGGTTTGATTGTCCTCAGCTGCCTGTGTACTTCCTGCTGTTAGGGAGTATGTGATGTGTGTCAGGCCTTGCATACGCACTGCTTCTGAAGTGAAGGGCATATAAACTAAAAGCCTAATTCCAAATCAAGTAAGCAGGGTGGGGAATTAATTCTAGTACTGTTTGGAGAGTGGTGGGTCATTTTGATTTATGTACCTGCCAATATGGTGGTCGACCTGCTTTTAAAAAAAAAAGTATGTTTGTTGAAGTAATGTTTGATTTAGATTTGGAAGTCATTTGAAAAGCTGACTAGGGGCATGTATTCAAGATATTCCTAGCACTTTGCTGCTTTTTTCAAACACACCCAAGGATGTGAGGTATTTTCACACATGCTTCATTTCATCTCAAATTGCGGTATAATGCGTAAATGAAAAGTGAACTAATAGTCTTTCACATATGGACCAAAAATGAGATACAAGGGGAAATGAAAACACTAATTTCTACTTTCACTTTGTTGAAAAAATTATTTTTCTGTTTTTTTTTTACATGAAAGTTCAGAATTTCGTCCTTTTGAAGAGGACTCTAATGTGAAAACACAATTGAGATTACAGCTACAGTGTAGAGATGTGCTTTTTACATTTGTTCAAGTTCACATATGGGTGTTTCTTCAACTTTAGGCACTTTTATATCCCAGTTTTTATTATACGTCTAGCCCACAGTTGTTTACCTCAAAATTTTTTTTGCCTATAATAATGTTTTATATATAAGTGTGTGTGCTTGTTTACCAAGGACACAACAGTGTTCAGTGAGGAATGAAACATGAGACATGATGTGTAAAAAAAACAAACAAAAGAAAATGGTATATACCATAATTTTATTATAGTAATTTCTATTAAATTATGTGTATTTAAGATACACAATGTGTTAGCTGTGAAAATAGCCGTAGCAAGATTAAGGTGTCTTTTTATTTAAAAATATCCTTTCCAGCACAAAATTGTGAAATGTTCAGAAAAAAAAAAGACACACATTGTCCTGGAATCCATGTTTGGCCCCTGTTGGACATTGTTAGTAGACAAATTTACTAGTGAGAGTGTGAAAAGTCTGTTATTTTCTAAAAGTCAACAGAGCCGAAAGTGCCCATAGTTTAAGAAACATCCATATATAGGGAGTTGTATATGTTTATATTGAATAAATAAAATCCCCGCCCCCTACAGCTACTGTAAAGCCCAAAGTTATGCAGCATCTTAAGACACTAATCCTGGGATGAATGTGGTTTCTTCAAATGTAGGATATGTGTCGTTGTCTCAAGTCCAAGGTCATGCAGAAATGCCCTAATCAGAAGCACACATCTTGCATGGTGCGTTCCCAAACTCTCGAGACCTCACCACTGCTGTTTAGGGTTGGTTTCCTGTAGGGCGAGTTTTAATACTCTGGCAGTAAGCCATGATGTTCTGGGTGTTGCTGTCAAATGGTGTTCGGCCCGAGCGGAGGGCACAAGGGAACTGTTTGTTGCTCAACCTCTTGTTTATCTGGGAAGGGTGTCTGTCCCAAATGGTTGGGCAGGGCTGGGCATCCTGCTAGAAGGAGGATTTAAATACTGGGTGTCTCGCTCAGCTTCAGATGAGGAAAGAAAGGAAAAACAAGGTTTGCATAATGGGGTGGGGTGGATATTGAAGATGGGTGGCACCACGAGCAGTCAGGCACATAGCAACATGGACTCCACCCAGAGAGCTCCGAAACAGCACAGAGGAAACGGGGTCAGACCTGGGCGGGGTCAACAGACGGTGAGATGCTTACTTGATAGTGAGACAGTTACATTTTACCACTATATTGAAACACCAGTATGCACCGATCAGCACTTACATGTAAATGTTTTCATCATGGCCAGTGACAGCTGGAAACACAATGGACAGCGCACACTTTTACATGCTCACGCATACTCGTGTACAGGTTGCCAGGGGGAGGTGGGAGGGGGTGTGCCCTTCTCCACAGCTCTGTCTCCGGCTGAGTTACCATGGAAACAGGCTATGGCTGGAAACAACAGGAGAAAGAAATCATGGGGTTTGCTTCACCACCTCTTATGAACTCTCGCTTTTGTCATTGCCTTTATATGGTCGTTTTTAAGGAATATCCAGGCAAGCTATGAACTGTAGGTAGATTGAATGGATTATGGTGGAAACAGTCAACAGAGGCAGTACGGAGACAGCCCATTTTATTTGTGAATGCTGTCTATAATATCTGTCTATATATTATAGAGTAAATGCACATTTTTATTTTTTTTAAATACATTTTTTTAAAGATGATTTTCCTCTTGATTTAGTCTCATATCTTTTACTTTAGGTATATATCACAGTGCAGCACAAACTAAAAAGAGAAATAAAATTCAATAAAAAAATACAATTCAAAAAATATAATACAAATAAGAAGTTATAAAATATTTTAGTGCATCAGGGAAATCAACAGTATACAAATCTGATTCTGGATCTGTTTTGAACATTGATCTTGTATCATAATGTCATGTAGAATATAGTGTTTTGAATTGTTTTGCATTATACAGAGGTTTATAATCTGCAATCGTATGCTATAACTGATTTGTGTCTAGCCTGCCCTGAGTAGACACAATGGAGAAGGAGAGAGAAAAGCTCCAGGCTCTTGTAATGTGTCCAATTAATCTTTCATTGAAATCCTCCGTTAGTTTTTGCTGAGTGTTTGTGGCTAAAGTGGATGTTTAAGCTACCCTTGCAAAAGGCATAGAAACAGCTTATGGCTAACGGTAAATAGCAATAGGTGTAAAGCTAGACTAGTGCATGCATGTGATGTGCTTAACTTAATGGTTCTTTACTAGTAAGTTGCACGTCAAAAATGGAGTGCTGGTCTGTTCTCACATTCAAAGATTTTGGCTCTGTAAGATTTTTTAAATATTTTTGAAAAGTCTCTTATGCTTGCCAAGGCTGCATCTACTTTAACAAAAATACAGCAAAAGTATTGCAAAATATTATTATAATTGAAAATATCTGCTAATATATTTTAAAATGTAATGCAATCCTGTGTTGGCAAAGCTTAATTTCAGAAGCATTAATGTCACATGATCCTTCAGAAATTGCTGCTCAAGAAACATTTATTATTTTTTTTATCAATGTTGAATAGAATAGAAAGTTCAAAAGAACAGCATTTTGAAATATAATTTTCTGTAACCATGTTAAAGTTTTTAATGTCACTTTATTAAAAAATAAAATCTTACTGACTTTTAAAAAAACAAAACATTATCAGCGTGTAGTTTGAGTGTGGTTTGCTGAGGTGCATTGTCTGCAGTGGCAGCTCATAAAAAACATGGCCCTCAAAATGTTTAAGTTTTACACCGAAATGCTTCTGAGATCAAATAACTGACATCTTAAGTGTTCCCATCATTTATACAGAAATTCATAAATTGGCAGCATAACTATGTCCAACACCCAAGAAACAAAGGGTGAGTGGCAGCACAGAGCTGTTGTCTTTAGACGCTCTCCGGGCGTCTGATCGCCTGTGCTGATGACATGCCCGCAGGACACACCGCCCTAGGCTGATTGGGAGACAGCACGGACACCTCTGATCCGGGATCAGGTCTGACAGACTGCTGAGAGAGCAGCGAATTAGAAACGTAGCCCTGCAGCCTGGGCTAACCCACATAATATTAACAAAGCTTAGAGTCAGGGAGCATACTGCTCTCAATCTGTGGGGAACGAGATACAGTAATCAGAGACGGGTGTTCTGTGACCGCCAGTCTAAAACACTGACACACAGCAAGACATATGCAGGTGTGTCTGAATTAAAAACCTGTAATTGATGACAAACTCACAAACAAGCACACGCCTGAAATGTATCATATGCTATTAAAATACATGTTGTCTTCGTATTACATTATGTCCGAACCAGGACATGATGAAGCATCAATATTTTTCCATTTCTATTTATGCATTCTTGGCAGATGCTTCTCTTCAAGGTTTAAATGAACTTTTAAATGCTAATAACTATAGGCTATGTTCTGATTGTCTGGGATTCTGTCACTTTATACCATTGTTGTTATTGTTAACTAAAACTATTAAGAATCCTTTACAATAATTGAAATAAAGCTGAAATATGATACAATATAAGTATTCAATGAAAAACTTACAAAGCAAAAATAAATGTTGCCTTGGCACCTAACTGAAATAAATAACTGTAAGTAATAAATTACTTTAAAAAAAAAATAACAATAGGCATATAATAATATTTCTACAATTAAAAAGAAAATTGAAAATATAAAAATTAGCTGATAATATAAACTAATTCAAAATATTAATAAATACTATAGTCGTATAGTAAGCACTGTAATACTAAATTAAGTAATACTAAAATAACACTACTTCCCGCAGCATTCACTTTCAATAAAGAAAGAAAATGACTGTGTCGCTGGAAATGCTGTTGTATTGTGTCTGGTTACCAATATGTTTTAATATACACATTTTGAGGTGCTGTAAAATGAATTGAAGGGTGTTTCTTTTGCTATGGACACTTTTGGCCCTGTGGACCTTTTAGCAAATAAACCGCAGGGTCATTTCAACCATCTCAAAATGAGGTACTGTGTTTAATATCAGTCTGTGCTGGAAAATATATTTATAACATTTTTGGGGATTTGAAAAGTTGCAAATATAAATAATGAAGGCACGATAATGTTTCCAAGACAGTTAATGTGACCTTAATACAATAAACAGAAAAAAAGTTGAAATCTGTTCGTTTGAATAAAAATCAACCTCATGGGACATTAAGGCGCCAAAAGTTGAAGAAACACCCCGAAATGCTGTGCTAATTTCTGCTCAGTGTCATGTGGCATATTGTGAGCTTCTGAATGGGCCTGAGAATGGCCTCGGGCAGAACGCATATTAGTCTTGTAACTAACCTCCTCCTCTGTTGTTCTCCCCCTGCGGCAGCACAAACAGACCCCAATGGCCTGTCGCCAAGACAAATCAAAAGTGACAGTGATGATGACGACCTGCCAAACGTGACCTTGGACAGTGTTAATGAAACAGGATCTACAGCGCTGTCTATAGCACGAGCAGTGCAAGAGTGAGTATCCTCCAAAGACACACTCTCACAAACACACCAGCATGCACTGGAAATCAAGCTCCAACAAATGCAGACTGACAATCTTCAGCTAGAAAATTGTATCGATGTACTGCTAACTGTCTATTTGGAGATTCTGCTTTGTAGTTTGACTTTAAAGCAGTGGATTCAAGGCCCCCCTTAGTCCAAGACAATATTCAAAGGCCCTTGCATCTACTGATGTGCACCTGTTGTAATAAAAAAAATAATAAACTCAAAAATATGATGATAGTTTAATGTTGTACATCTGTATTTTTAGTGTATTGTTTTAGCATTTTAACTAGGATTATGTTAATAAAATTAAGGCCCGGTTTAAAAAAAACATAAAAAAAAAAAAAAAAGTTTTTTTATAGATGTGCCTTAGAAAAAAAACATTACTGATGTGCATCTTGAGACAGAACAAATTTCTGAAAAAAATTTCAAAAAATCGTAAAAATATTTTAAGATATGTCAGTGCAAGTTGCTTTCAGTTAAAACAGTTAAAACATGCATTTTAGTCTGGGACTAGGCTTAAGCCTTGTAATAATTTGTAATAATAAAATAATTGTAATACTTATTGGGGACCCCCTGGTTAAGAACCACTGCTTTAAAGAGGTTGTTCACCCAAAAATGATAATTTATTTACAGTTTTGTGTTGTTGTTTTTTTGTCCGTACAATGAATGTCAGTGGGGTCCCATCAATGTTGTTTTAAACCTCTTTGACTTTCACATTATGGAGAAACAGTTGAAACACTTCTTTTGTGGTCCCGAGAACAAAAAGTTATGCAGGTTTGGAACGACAAGAGCGTGAATTAATGATTACAGAATGGTAATTTTTGGATGAACTATCCCTTTAATGTATTAAAGAGTTGGAAATGAACACCTTCTATCAAAAGACTTGTGCAAAATGTGAAGCGTTTCCTTATAGGCCATTCTTTGAAATACCAGCTCTTTGGTAACATAAGCTGTCATCTCCCATTCTTGTCTGCACAACTCCATGTGTCTTTACTCAGATGAGGTAGTCGTCCCATTAAAGACAGTGACATGATCAAAACCAGAAGACTCTCAAGCTTGCAGGCTGTAAAAAACAGTCTAGGACTTCTCCCTAAGAGTTTTCCATGAGCCAGCCCCCCTATCAGCACCCTGTCGTCTGCCTGTTATTTAGGCAAATGGTTTGGAAAGTATTCCTGGATTCCTCTGTATATCAGAGCTCATGCACTGATACCGTGCAAATGTTTCCCTTTGCTCCGAATGTATTGCGAACGAACGGTATTAGGACTTTGCCCCCCAGTGCAGCAGAATGCCAAAACACAGTTTAACCAGGTTTGCAAGAATGGTGTTATTGGGAGAGCTGCTGCTTTTGGCTGTTTACAGAGAGAGAGAGAGAGAGAGAGAGAGAGAGAGGGATGGAGAAAGAGGTCATGTGTGCAGCTGTGTTCATTCTAGCATGTGAAATAAGATAACATTGGGCAGCGTCACCATAAAATACACCGATAGCATGGCGGACTCAATGGACATGAACAAATAAGCATTTATCACATCAAGGAAGTGTTTGATGAAGAATATTGTCATTTAATTGGGTCAGTGTTTTTGCGCAGTAATCGAAGCAGAAAATTTGAAATGCTGGGCAATAAAATGCAGTCTAAACTGAGACCATAGCGTCTAACTGTAGGAGTGATGACTTCCCTTTGAGGGGTAAGTTTGTGGACGCAGAGGTTGGCTGGCACTGTGAAGCCCGCGGGACTAAAATAACCGGGCTCACGGACCTGTCAGAGGCCAGTCACAGCCGACCCAAAATTACTCAGTCTCCACTATAAGACTGTCCTCAACACCAGACAAGCCAATTTAGGAGAGAGAGAACTGCTAGCTCTGCACTTAATTTAAATATCCATGCGGCTAAAGAAGCCATCTATTACATCGGGGCACTCTGAGCGAGAGGCCAGATGTGTTATGTGCTGATATCTGGCTTTAACTTACTGATATCAGTTTCAGAAGAACAGATGAAAAGCCTGTGCCCAACTTTCACATCTCTGAGAGACAAATGCATCTACTGTATGTGGGTTGCTGTATTTTGTGTGTTCAAAACAGCCTCTGCTAAATCTATGAATCCCTATGGGAAAGGGACTATAATATCGTTAAAGTGGCCGTGGCAGGTTCATTTGGGTCCCTCGAGTCCCAAAGGGTCATTCGGTCAGACAGGTTTGGAGTGTGGCTACACACACACAGACACACACAACTGCACACTTTCAGTTCTTTTAGGACAGAAACACACTTGCATGTTCCTGCATTACTGCGGCACTATCAAACTTCAGTACTAAGGATGCATGATTATATTAATTATTATTTACTGCTGTGGCGTATATTTTATATTTATTGACTTATATTGGATTCTTTTGCCATCAACTAGTGCTGACTTAAGAGGATAGCTCAATTAGTATTGATAAAATATTAATATTTATAATAAATAATCTACTATATTATTTTATGTCTAGACTCTAGAGTAGACATACAGTAGTCTAACCCAATCTCTCCATCTCTTCCTGGTTCTTCTGTCATTCCTTTCTGAAGCCTACTTTCTCTTTGTGGGATTGCTGGATGAGATGCAGGTCTTGTTGTGACAAATGTTTATGGGAGCGTATCAGAGAACACCCGGAGCCCCCAGCAGAAAGCTTACTTCGCTGGTCACTCTGAAGGGAGAGCTGAGACAAAAGGAGCAAGAGCTCAATTCAGTCTGATTTAAAACATTTTAGAACCAAACAATTCATACACCCCACCCCCAAACACACAGACAAAAGCACAAAGCCAGGATGACAGGGTTATGCAGGGTTTTACGCAAGAGCTGTTTCAAAGGTCTAGGCATCAAAGCTCTTCTATGTTCTACAGTAAGTGACAACACTAGCATATGTTGGGCATGGGTGGATCAGTGGCTGGACATGGACAAAGGCTTTGATTGAACTAAAATGAAAAACTAAAAAAAGCGAAAAGAAGTGGGGTATAAACTAAAAGTAGCTTGGTTCTCATCATGCTGGGGGATGTGAGGGTTGGGCTGGGCAAAATAGGGGTCCATACCCGCCTGGTGTTGTTGCACCATACCTGAATCTAGAGGACACCTGGTGCCTGCAGGGAGGACAGCAGATGTGTGAGACTGGGTGTCAGTCCTCTTGGCCAGATGTTTATTACATTATAGATTGAAATTAAAGATCTACTGAAAATGGATTTAGCTGATATCAATATCTAAGCTGAGCCAATTTTTTGAATAATTACTCAAAGTTTCAATGTTTTATTTTTTATTTTTCAACCAAAAATCACAATAAAAGCCAGTAAAATAAACCAATCAATAAATACAAATATATAAATATACAGTACCATTCAAACATTTTGTATTTTTTTTTTTAAGACATTAATACTAATATCAGCAAGCGTCAAGGACACATTCAGTTGTTTAAAAAAATGACATAAAAGAAATGTGGGTCCCACTTTATATTAAGTGGCTTTAAGTACTATGTACTTACATAGAAAAATAAGTACAATGTACTTATTGTGTTCAGGTTGTATTGTAAAACACTTTTGCTGCTATTGAGATGTGATACTGGTAAGGTTAGGGACAGGTGTGGTGGTATGGGTCGATTTAAGGGTAGGTTAAGGTGTAAGAGAAGGGTCAACTGTGTAATTACAAATGCAATTACATCAATTAATTACAGTTGTAATTACATGCAGGTATTTTCAAAATATAAGTACAATGTAAAAACATGTATGTACATAATAAGTCCATTGTATCAAAGTAGTAACTTCAATGTAAGTACATAGTACTTAAAGCCACTTAATATAAAGTGGGACCGAAATGGGTAATATTACAAAAGTTTTCTATTTCAAATAAATGCTGAATAGGCTGCTGAAAATTCAGCTTTGCCTTGACAGGATTTAAATTCCATTTAAAAAATGTTTAAAATAGAAAACAGCTTTTTAAAATTGCAATAATATTTCACAACATTTTATTGTATTTTTGAACAAGAAAAAAAATGCAGCCTTGGTCAGCATTAGAGACTTGTTTCAAAAACATTTAAAAGTCTTACCGGCCCTAAAATGTTGAACGGTAGTGTGTGTTTATATTCATTTAAATATTTAGTTTCCCTCACGTGTTTGTGAGCTATAATCATAAAGCATTTTTAGATGTATAGCTTTGGCTGATTGAATAAAGTAATATATTGGTCGACGTCTATTGACAATGCATCTCATTTAAGAAGGACAGTAAAGGGAAGAGGCGTCTGTGTACCTGTCAGGTGAATATGTATTTTCAAGTCATTTTCCACGATTCAGACTACTGTATCACTAATTTATGTCAGTGGCGTCCCCTCTTAAATATATCAGACTGTAAACATCCTGTGAGAGTTCTTTCCACTGTAAATCCTGTCACTCCCTTCATGCTCCCTCACTCCCTCCAAGCTCTCCTTCCAACATCAACCCCCCTCCATTTTTATCTTGCCACCAACTTTCATTCTCACAGAAACTCTCTGTGACTCCCTTTCGCTCTCTTGTAATTTCTGTGAGAGAGAGAGAAAGAGAGAGAGAGAAAAACAACCTGTTTGGCTCATTGCCTCTTTCTCGGCTTCTCTTTGTCTCCTCTTCTCAATTTCACTTCTACCCTCCTGGGTCTCTTTCTCTCTCTCTTTCACTCTCTGTGTGCTTTGCTCGAGGCAGCGAGAGAGAGTTCAACCTCATTTCTCACACATTGGCTCATTTCCGCTAGGCCTTCGATTGGCAGCGCACCAACACCAACAGGTGACCCAGGAGCAGGGGAGAAACAGGAAGTGGGCTGCGTGTGGTGGAGACAGTTCACTGGAGGGGTTGTCTGGCTCCGCCCCCCAGGCCCAGCCCATGCCAATCAGCAAAGCAGGGGACATACAGCTCTTATTACCTTAGAAGGGAAGGCGAGCGAGGACAATGTAATGTAATTAGGCGCTCCTCTCTGTCTCTACCTATGGGAGAAACGGAACAAAACGACTTGTGCGCTCTCTCGCTTTCAAACACAGCGTGTCCTCACACTTACGTGGCTCTCTGTTCTTCTCCAACAGTTTAGTGAGCTCATTGGTTGATATCATGTACAAATCCTCTCAATGAGAGCCAGCTTTACAGTCTGAAATCAGGCCCACCGTCTGGAATGGCAATAATTCATTTTCCCACAGCAATCGGAACAGACAGCGTGTTAAGACTGTGCAGTTTTTAATTCATCTGATCCTATAATATTGTGATTTGGAATAAGTATGTTAAAACATTCTCTTGGATTTTACTTACAGCAAACTAACAAGCAACAAATGTCACATCTCCATAAGTATCATGGCTTGTTTTGTAAGAAAAAAAGACATGTTCTTTGGCCTCTGATCAGTTGCATTGTACCATTATGTAACGCATGCAGCTGGCTTACAGCGCCATCTAGTGATACATTTTAAGTAGAACATTAGCAATAAGTAAAAAAAAAAAAAAATCTGATAAAAATCAATAAAATATTGTTAAGAGAATATCTTTTTTTATCAAATATATATATACGCACTCACCGGTTATTTATTTAGGCATGTAGACATGATCAAGATGATCTGCTGAAGTTCAAACTGAGCATCAGAATGTGGAAGAAAGTGGCATGGTTGCCGGTGTCAGGCAGGCTGGTCTGAGTATTTCATATACTGTTGATCTACTGGGGTTTTCTCACACAACCATCTCTAGGGTTTACAGAGAATGATCTGAAAAAGAGAACATATCCAGTGAGCGGCAGTTCTGTGGGCAAAAAAATGCCTTGTTGATTCCAGAGGTCAGGAAAGAAGAGCATGAAACTGAGGCTACAATTCACACAGGCTTGACGTTCAAACGTTGCCTGGTCTGAGGAGTCTCTATTTCTGCTGCGACATTCAGGTGGTTGGGTCAGAATTTGGAGTAAACAAAATAAAGGCCTTGTATCTATGGTTCAAGCTGGTGTTGGTGGTATAATGATATGGGGGGTATTTTATTGGCACACTTTGGGCCCTTTGGTACGACTGAGCATCATTTAAACACCGCAGCTTACCTGAGTAATGTTGCTGACCATGTCTATCCCTTTATGATCACAGTTTAAAAATCTTCTGATGGCTACTTCCAGCAGTATAACGCAGCATCTCACAGTTCAGATCATCTCAAACTGGTTTCTTGAACATGACAAAGAGTTCACTTAAGTAGAGCACCTTTGGGTTGTGCTGGAACAGGAGATTCACATCATGGAAGTGCAGCCAACAAATTTGCAGCAACTTTGTGATGCTATCATGTCAATATGAACCAGAATCTCTGAGAAATGTTTCTTGCACCTTTTTTTTATAATCTATAAAGTGACCAGTTAGTGTGTGTGTACATACTATATATCGCCTATATATTATTCAAATGTTCTTTTAAAGAAATTAATACTTTTATTCGGCAATAAGGGACCGTTGTCAATGTTTCATCAACCAATTGCCTGGATTACATAAATAAGAATGAAATATAGTAGAAAATAGATCATTAAGACACAGAGGCGCCAGCGCGTGAACTGGACTCTCAAAAATGAACCAAAACCCAGCGTATAGTTTCCTTGCCTCACAGACCTGAGAAATATATAGAAAGATTGAAATGTCTACTTTTAAACAGAACATTTCAAAACGAAAGAAAACAGACTGCTCTCTGCTTATTTAATCCGTATGAAATCTGCATTTCTCTCTGGCGCGTTCAATACTGTGAAGATTGCGAGTCAGCGTCGTCAGCTTCATCTTTGCAGCCTATAAATTGTTATTAATAAACAATTAAAATGTCTCCTTGCTATATTTGACATATTCATACTTACATGTTACATGAACGCGTCACCACTGCATCAGCACCGAAAACATGATTTTTTTCAAATCTAAAATCAAAATTTGTGATACGAACCGATTTGTAGGTTTGGTCTATCGTTACAGCCCTAGTAAGATGAGAAAGCAGGAGTTTAGTCGTTTGACATGGTTGTAAAAACAAACAAACAATGGATATCTGAACATCTTTGCCAAGCGCAAACCAGTACAGAAGTAATCAATAAATTATCGGGGAGGGTCATGCCTTTTTTCAAAATCGTTTTGGAGGGTCATAGAAAAATGTATTACTGGGGAAGGGAGGGTCAAGTCTTTTTTGACTACAGATCTCAAAACTCCTCCGGTGGCCCCTTAAATAAAAAAACTAACAGTCCCTAACACATCAAATTGATCAATAGCGACAGTAAAGACATGTATAATGTTACAAAAGATTTGTATTTCAAATACATTTTATGACAGTGTCAAATGAACATTCTGCTTCCAACATTTATAATGATAATGTTTCTTGACCAGCAAATTATTTCTGAAGAATAACCTGACTGAAGACTGGAGTATTGGCTTTTCCATCAAGGGAATAAATATATATTTTTTATATATAGAAAACGATTTTAAATTGTAATATTAGTTCACAATATTATTAAGAACTACTGCTTTAAAGCCATGTTACCACATGGTGGCAGCAATTAGCTTGTGTACATGCTGCGGTGTTAAGTATTTTGTTTAGGATGCTGAACAAGTTAGTCAGTTGGCTATTATTTCTTGTTTAATTCAGTGTGATTAAAATGTCTTTCTCTCTGCCTCAGTTCCATGTCACCATTCAGTATTGAGAGCATTCGACGGCCACAGCCACCTGAATCTCCAGACTCCAAGAAAAGACGCATCCACAGGTGCGACTTTGCAGGCTGTAATAAAGTTTATACTAAGAGCTCCCATTTAAAGGCACACCGGAGGACACACACAGGTACGTGAGCACACAAATGCTGTCCATGCACATAGTTTCACCACCAATTTATTTGATTTTGGGGGGATTCTAGTTAACCAGTCTTTGCATCTTGGGTTTCTTTTTGCGTAAGTGTGATCCATTATCTCCACCAGGTGAGAAGCCATATAAGTGCACCTGGGACGGCTGCACATGGAAGTTCGCCCGCTCGGACGAGTTGACACGGCATTACCGTAAACACACAGGGGTCAAACCCTTTAAGTGTGGGGACTGCGACCGAAGCTTTTCCCGCTCAGACCATCTGGCCCTGCATCGTCGCAGACACATGCTGGTCTGAATCCACACACACACACACACGGGAGAGCTGGATCTCCCCCAATAGTGTTCAGCTGGGCTGGATACGAAAATGGCCATCCCTGCCCCTGAGAGAGAGAGAGAGAGAGAGAGAGAGAGAGAGAGAGAGAGAATAAAAGAACAAGTGAAGGAGGAGTACAATGCTTTCCTCACATTTGCAGAGCTAAACAGGGTCCATTCAGGGAGGGAGGAGGCTCATCTACAGGCCTGAAACATTTGGAGTCCAGGATGTTGATTGTCTCATGTGTGTTCACAGGAATATTTCACTCGGACAAACGGTTCGTTTTCTGATTTTTCCATTCTGATTCATCCTTGTGTTCTGTTTAAACATGGCTGCTTCTCAGTCGACATCTACAATGTGAAGAAACGTAGAGTGGAAAGGCTTTACGTGCGTGTCTGGCAGATGCAAAAGGGGATTGTGACCGGGAATTGTATGCTTGCACAATTTTTTACATTTACATTTATGTGGAACATCAAGAGCCAGACACATCTGTGAAGGATCATGCAGTTCTTCTGATGACGGAGACTTTGGGCCAGTGATTCTGGAGTATTCAGAGGTTGCCATTTACAGGTTAACATACCAGCGAATGAGATTACGCAACAAAAACAACCTATGGTTTGGGTCATATCTTCAGTTCCCCACAACTGTTGATTTTAAACTGAAATTGATTCAATTTGATGAACAGACAAAACATACTTGCCTTCTGCAGTCTACCATCCACATTTGTCTTAATTTCATCACACTAACTCACTAATTAGAGTAAATCTGGATAATGAGGGTCTACTCAGACAGGTAACTCGAGGTAGAAGAGCAATACACTCATTCTGAGCACCAGATGGGTGAGCTGGTCTGGTTCTTACACTTATACAGTACGTACATATCTATCTATCTATCTATCTATCTATCTATCTATCTATCTATCTATCTATCTATCTATCTATCTATCTATCTATCTATCTATCTATCTATCTATCTATCTATCTATCTATCTATCTATCTATCTATCTACTTACATCAGGTGGCTTTTAAAAACGGACAAAACTTTGGATTTCTACCAGTGCCGCATTGTTTTCTATAATTCCTATACCTCTTCTATTTATAGTGGATTTCTAGCTGCCACATTTTAGAGGTGAAGTCACTTTTTAGAATATGCAGAGGAATCCTCTGTTTTCTTTTCCTTTTGTGAGATTGCTTTTGGACTATGAAGCCTAGATGTAATTTATGGTCAGTACAGCAGCATTGATAGGCTTTGTCCTTTACTTTGTATTTACTGAAGTACTGTAAGTACTGTGTTAATGCTTCATTTAAAGTCTTTGCAAAAATATCCATAATGTATCCATAATAATGGATATATTAACATCCATTTGCTTATTATTTAAAAACACTTCAAGTAGTTAATGCATTGGGTAACATTGAACTAACAATGTACACTGCCATGTATGACACTGCAATGGCAGACACTGCCGTCGGTGTGTGAATGGGTGAATGTGAGGCAAATGTAAAGCGCTTTGGTGGCCCAGTGGGTCTGTGAAAGCGCTATATAAATGCAGTCCATTTACCATTTACACTACTTTTCAAAAGTTTGGTGTCTATAAAAATGTTTTGTTTTTGAAAGAAGTCTCTTATGTTCACCAAGCCTGCAGTTAATTGATCAAATATACAGTAAAACAATAATAATGATAATTAATATTACAAATTGAAATAACCGTTTTCTTATTTTAATATATCATGTATTTATATTTAATATAACATTTAATTTATTCCAGTGATGGCAAAGCTGAATTTTCAGCATCATTACTCCAATCTGTAGTGTCACATGATCCTTCAGATATGATTTGAATATGTTTGCTGCCCTATAAATTTTTTTATTTTTTTATTAATAATGTGAAAAACAGTTGTGCTGCTTAATTTTTTCTGGAAGCCGAGATTTAAAAAAAAAATCGGGATTATTTGAGGAATAGAAAGTTCAAAGGAACTGCATTTATTTGAAATAAAAAAAACTTTTGTAACATTATTACTGTTTTTATTGTCACTTTTGATCAATTTAATACATCCTTGCTGAGTAAAGAGTAAATCTTACTGACCCCAAACTTTTGAATGGAAGTGTGCAGTACAACAGTATTTAAAGCATTTATAAATCTAGGTAAATGGTCAATTATAACTATACAATTGTTCTGTTCATGATATAATATACAATTCATTGTAGGCTATTAGTGTATGTAAAAAATAATATTAACCCAGATTAATAAGTGCTATAAAAAAAAAATTTTCATGGTTAGTTCATAATACCTTATGTATCAACTAATATTAATGAATTGAACCTTATTATAAAATGTTACCAATGTTTTTTACACTCATTTTTTTTTTCATCACACCATTTGAACAATCCCCAAAGTGACCAGTAGAGGGCGGCCAGTGAGCTAAATTTCTCTACAATGCTGTTTAAAAAAAGTATCTCTATCTATCTATCGATCTATCTATCTATCTATCTATCTATCTAAAAGGGATTTCTTAACTTATCAATATATATAGGCACAAACACTACAATAACCTAGATACTCAAAAGAAGCAATATGCCACACTTGTATGAATACAAGTAATTTAATTTAACATAATACTTTACCCAGATAAATCCACTGTACCTTCCCCATGATGGAGTTCATGTAAAGCTATATGTTTTAACTAAACTGTCTGGTTTCTGAAAGGACATCTGTAAGAAGCTGTCAAAGACTTTTGTCCCTTCGATCCATATGCACTTTCAAGTGGCTACAGAAAGCCATGTAATCGCTTCTCAAATGATTAGATATTACTAGAATTTACATTGAGAAAGACCACTTGACTGCATGCACAGACAGATCAGGTGATCAAACACACTGACTAAATCTACAATCAATCACACAGTTGCTGGTGCATGTAGAGACTTTTCGTCACCAACAAAAGAAAACTGAAGTGCTGTGAAAGGAAACATGTCAAGAAACATTCATAACCGTTTGTCAGTTAGAGACGACCAATCAATTTCTAGCATTTTTTTGTTTTGTTTGTTTGTTCATTCTGAAGTATTATGATCCACCATGTTTTATGTTCCTCCACTATGTATTTGTGTACACGCGTGTGTATTCTGTTGAACATGACATGAGCACCTTGTTTTTATGAAGTAAGGAAGTAATTATTTTAAGGTAGATGTGACATTAATCACCAATGTATCTTATCATATTCTGTATTTTGAAGCGTGTCTGTAATGTGGGGCACTTCATCAGCATATGACTATTTTCTGTACAAAAAAAATACTTTTAAAGATGTTGTAATATATGTGAAAGTGAAAAGATATTGCTCCGTTTTACAGGCTGTAAATACCTATCAAAATAGGGCTTTTTTAAAATACAAGGGATTATCTTTATACGTAATATGCAGATTTTTCAGAGACATTCATTTAGCTAATATAATTTTTAAAAAAAGTGTTCAACTGTTCTACAGTATGTGTGAGAATAATAAAGGCTAGTCATCTTAAAGAGATAGATCAGCCAAAACTGACAAATCTGTCATCATTTACCCAACTTCATGTTGACCGAAACCAGTATGATTTTCTTCTGGAACATAAAAGTAGATATTTTAAGTTTTTTTTTTTTATTAACCTTTTGGACTTTCACTGTATGGACAAAAAATGCGTCAATATATGTAAGAAAGAAAATCATACAGGTTTGAAATGACATGTGGGTGATTAAATTATGTCAGAATTTTCATATTTGGGTGAACTATCCTTGTAAACGCACATGTAGGACCGGGTTCGAGCCCTGCTCTGAGCGGCCCGAGTGAAACCGGTTGCAGTTGCATGTAGTTTTTATTAAAAAAAAATTTAAAATTAAATGTTCATTACAGTATTCAGGCGGTGCTGCCTCATTTTTAGCAACTATTTCAATGTTTTTATACTGACTCTTAAAATGTGAATAAAGTGAAACCAACCCAATGAAAACAGTGTATCCAGCACAGTATGCAAGAGTCAAGGGCAACAAATATAGTGATCAATATTCTACTGGAAAGATTTCAGAAAAATAAAGGGTTGTTTTACTCAATTCTGCATTACTTTCCCTCTCCTTTGACATTCTTATGTTTTTGTGGCATAATTTTGCAAAGGCAAACAGGGTCAAAGTTATGCAATAATTCCGAGTGCCTAGTATTATTAAGATCCTCACATACAGGAGGTCACGGTTTCCCTGGTTTAATCACCCAGACATGACACAAAGATCTGTTCTTTTAAAATGCACTGAGCCTTATGAACCATTTTGAAGCTGTAAATATCCAGGTTGGTGTTTGTTGAACATTCTTTATGTGTCTCCTATGGAAGCTGCATAAGATTTATATGGTAATACTCACCTTCGGAAGGACACATTTGCTTAATTAACAGGACTCCGGTTTACCTCTGACTTTATAAAGTCGTGTGAACTTCTGATGCGTCCCCAGTTATGGAAATCGAGCAGTCACAGGAAATTTTCTGAATGTTAAGACACTGGTGGTACGGCGTAATAATTCCTCCGTGAGCAGCGTTTCCCCTCTTCATTCTCTGTAAAATATTACCTTTATGTATTTGCTTTACTTTCTTTGGAATCAAGTATTTACTCAATGGCCTTTGTTTCTTGTTTTGCTGATATTCTGTAATTATCTTTCTTGTATTTATGTATAGTGTGTGTATTTGTAAATATATTCAGAGCTTTGTTTTTTTTTGGATTTATTGTAAAGTTGTGATATTTTCCCCTGCTAATTCCCTTCCCATTGGAGGGTGTCACGTCCCGATCGTTTCAGAGGTTAAAAGTGTTTCAGCTTTATTTTGCTTAAGTTGTCTAAATATTCTGTGCTTTTTGCTATTCTCTGTATTTTCTTTCTTTTCCAGAAGATTGAGCTGTGAATTGAAATTGAGGTTATACATTATACTTGTTTGATAATCTTGGAGGCATGGAAGTTAATAAACTTGCATTTTGTATGGAACATATGGGCATAAAGTCATGTATTTACATTTACTTCACGTTAAAGGGATACTTCACCTCTGGAAAGATGAATGTGTATTTAAAATGGGTCATTTATGTAGAAGAAATGTGAAATTATTTTTGAATTTGGAGCTTTCTAGACTGAGAAAAGCCAGAAAATGTATTTTTGGCTTATGTGGATGAAAGACAACAACTCCCAGAATGCACTTGCTTCGCTGCCCTAGGAGGCCACGCCTACCGGTAACAGAGCGCAGTAGTTAAACAACAAGTCTAGGCTACTAGTGAGTCTCCGTGGTGAGTCTGCCCAGGATTCGGCTTTTCCGTTCTACAGTCGCCATTCATCATGTTTACTGTGGCGAGCAGGACGAGTGAGGGCCGTGGGAGAACGACGCGAGGCCGGTGGCGTGATTACTGATGAACGACACCTGTGAGACGCACCGGTCTCGTATCTCTCACGGAGGAGCGGGAATTTTCTTAGCAATGTTAAAAAGCACATCAACCGATCACTTGTGTAGCGTTCATGTAAACACTACATTCAGATTCACCAATCGGAATGAATTCATTTAGATTGAACCAAAAGGTGTGCATGTAAACAATGAATGGCAACTGCAGAAAGCAAAATCTCGACGGCCGGACATGTCCGGGAAAAAGAGGATGGTAACCCCTATTACTCAGTTTTCTCCACAGAACAAGAGCCTGCTAGCTTAGCTTCCAAAAAAAGATGGCTGACACTATGTGTAAATTCTGTGAGTGAGATCCCACCCTCTATGGGTGGGTTGAGAACATGCGGGACAGCCCCTACTACTGGCTGTAGTCTTTAGTCTCTGGCCAAAAAATACTCAGATGATGCAAAATGACGATTTTTGCGTCATCTGAGGATTTTTTTCATACAAAAAATACATACGGTAAATCTCTCGTCTCAGGGGGATATGAGGGTGGAAAGCACGGTAATTCGAAAATACTACAGGTTTTCTACTAATACAAAGCTTAATGCTAAATCCTGAGGTATCCCTTTAACATTTCAAAACTGTTAATAGAATAAAGATGTTCAGTCCTAAAACCTGAAAAATTTGCATTTTTGTCTCATGGATTCCCATGAGACTTTTTTCCCATGAGAAAGTCAGCTTCACCATCACAGGAATAATTACATTTTAAAATAGAAATTTAATATTTCACAATATTACTGTATTTTTTATCAAAGAAAATGCATTCTTGGTGAGCAGTGTTGGGGAAAGTTAGTTTTATAAGTAATGCATTAAATTAATGTGTTACTCCCAAAAAAGTAACTAATTATTACCAGAGACTATTTACTTCTTACAGAAAGTAATGCATTAAATGACTTTTGCGTTACTTTCTATGAGCTGGGCTTTCTTGTTTGTTTTTATAACAATCTTCAAAACGAAACAAATATGAGGTTTATATAAAGTAATTTTTGCTTATTTGTATAGTTGAATTGGATCATCGAAGGTTAGCAGCAAAGACATTGGTTAATAAAGTGAGATTAAATACATAAAGTATATATTTGTTATGTCTAATTCATATATTTGCATAATAGTTTTTTTTATTCATTTTGAGGAATATTGAATCTGTTTTAGTGCCAGTGAGATGCCTCCTCACATTTAGTCCAGAACTACAATAACCCACATATTAAACACAACACACATAACGCCTCTGCACTTACTCCTGATTTCTCTCAACATGGGGACAGGAGAGGTATCAGTCAATAAATGGCAACACAAAGTATCTTGCATTACATATTTGAAAAAGTACAGATATTTTGTTGTAAATGTAAAAGTAATGTATTACTTTACTAGTTAAAAAGTAATCTGATTTCGTAACATATGTTACTTTAATGTGTTACCCACAACACTGCTGGTGAGCATAAGAGACTTTAACAAATGTAAAAAAAAAACTTTTAAAAAATCTCACCGACCCCAAACTTTTGTATGGTACTGTATTTATCTGAGATCAAGGCCTTTGAGACTATAAACACAGAAGTCAGATGATGATTTTTGTGTCGCATGAAACATTTCCATAGATATTGCTTTCATACCAATATGATTTTGTGGGGAAAATGTAATGGTTTTCCCTGAGTATATGAGCAACATCACAGTGATCCTATAAGTGCTTTCAGTAAATGACATTTACTAAAGAGGATCACAGCTGAGCTACTGTTTGATCCATACTCTCATCTGCAAAGATCATCCAAATGTCAGGTCAAATAGTGAATTAAACTATTGTTCCTTTCCATGAAAGAAAATAAATGAGTTCCCTATTGACACAAGTCTTTTCAAAGAAACATGAAGGCATTGGCTTCATGATAACAATCTTCCCCAGAGACAAAGCAGTTGGGCTGATTCCAGTCATGTTTAACAAGTATATTATGTAACATAAAGATTTTTTAAAGTTATTAGCCAGCTATCACTAATACTCATATAACACCACACTCTTTTTGACCAGTGAGGTTTTACATTGAAGTGACACATGAATGTACTGACTTAGCATCAAGCTAGCATGACCTCTGCTAAAATGTTTAAAGAGGCCGCACAAGATTAAACGCTTACCTCAAAAGTGGTGATTGCCTTGCACACTATTTGGAAATTGTATTTTTATTTGATAAATAATTATAAATGCTTCTGTCATAGGACTTGTTAGCACACATCTGAAGTTACAATAGGCCTACACCAATATGTAGTCCACAGTTGACATTTTTTGGTGTATTTGTTCCGGCTTAGGCCTGCCTGTTTATCATTTCTGGATGATAGCATCAGTATCTATTACTAAAGTAGGAAAAAATGTGTAAATTACTCATGTCCAGAATCTGTTGCTTATGTAAGAACTGATTCAATAATATACACCCTAACGATGAAAAGTGCATTGTGAAACCGACAGGTTATTTCCATGACTGAGGCCTTTCTGCTGTTACTCAGTGATTTGTATACAGTCAAGATAATTATAGTATCAATTTAATTGGGTGTTACCACTCAACACTATCATCTTTTAATTCAGTGACTTAAAATCTGACAGACCGTATTAGCAACTGTAACCACACCTCCATTTATTCACCTAATCACATGTGAGCCAGGACGACGGGACACTCCAGTTTAACCCCGACATACTGAGACTTTAAAGATCTGCCTCTATAATAACAATAATGATGTACATATTTTACATTACTGTACTTATCTAAGTACTGCAAATTAAAGCGATTAGAGGGTGTGTTTAATCTTAAGCAGTCTGAACCTTTAATTACTGTAATTTAAGTTTTTCTCTTTGGGTTTTGGTCACAAAATGAAGAACTTCTAGTTACAAATATGTTCTTCCTCTCTCTTTAACACATATACTCTTTAACACTGTGGATCCTCTTATCACATTACCTCCGATAAATACAAAAATCTCCATAAGTCCTCTGTCTATTTTACTTCCATCTCAATAACAACATCAGCTTGTCATCTGTAATGAGTCCCTTCTGTTTTGCACTTGTAATCTCTGAAAAATAAGGTGGAAAACATTTTTATCACTGTAATGGAAAATAAGAGGTTTTATGAGGCCACACATACAGATGTAACACACCAAAAGCCAAACTAACTAAATGTAAACAATCATCTGCCACATTGTTCTGCATAACGCAGCCATTTAGAGCACTATTAGTTTGAACAAAGATTTTTAAAACCACTTCCCAGTAACCCGGTGCACATTTCATGTGATTGTTGAGTTACATTTTATAAAATATAAATGAAAAACAAAACAAAAAACAATCTGTGCAAAATAAATACACGTCTTATGTACACTTAAAGCTATCATTTATCCCAAACAAATGCATAGTAAGGAAAAATAAACAACTATGGAAGTAATCGATATCCAACCTGTCCTCTTGCCAGGAAAAATACAGTATTTGTATCACTTATTGCATTTCAGTAAAACGCACATAAAGGAGTTCAATCAATCTTCAGATTGTGCTCTTTCAAACATTTTGCCGACGTAAAGCGAATCCTCTTCGACACATATCATAGTTTGGACTGAATCCAACTCTTTGGTGTTCTGAAGATACATTTCATTTTCTAATTACCCAGCGACTCCCACACACATTTCTGAAGCACTGTTTGTTATCAAGTGCTGCTTTTAAGAGACCTTAATTCATTGTGACTCAGCGTTCGTGGCTCACATACTCTGTTAGAGTAGTTCTGCAGTTTGGTTCTACACTACAACCAAGACTACAGCTCTGTCTTGATATTATTTACCTTGCGATACAAGTAAGAGTAGTCGCTTACAGGAATATTATGGATTCAATACAAGTTAAGCTCAGCTGACAGAACCTGTGGTACCACATAACTCAATTTCAATGGGGCCAATTTGTAAACAGTAAAATTCTCTACGTTTCAATTGTATAGCCACAAGATGTAAAGAATGTTTTAACATGATTTTAGTGTGAAAACTTGTCAAAGCAACGTTGTAAACTCTAAAACGACCATAAAAATATGAGAAATATTTTACAGCTCAAATAACTGTTTATTTGAAGTGTTTATATAAAATTATAAGCTTCACGTTTCAAATTGGCCCCATTCACTTCCATTGTTAACTTGATTTTCTATATAGTTTAAAAAAAAAAGAAAACTAGGGACATTGTAACTATTTTTGTGTTAATCAACATTACACCACAAATGATGTCAATTAAGCTTAACTTCTTACTAAACCCAGAATATTCTTCTATAGTGGAGTAAAACTGTAAAACCATTTTACGTGGCACCTCAATTCTATAAGGTAAAAAAAGGCACATTAAAAGTAGTGTCATAAATAGTATGCAGACAAACGAAGAAACAAACAAAAAAAAAAGTCCCATCTGGCAAATGAGCCAAGTTCTCATCAATTAGCTGGTTTTGTGACCACAGGAGCCGTACCGACGGCAGGGTTTGGTCCTGTTGTACCTGATGAACTGCCAAAACCCAAGATTAACCAACACACCCAAATCCTAATTAGTATCATCAGCAGAGGTCCTGATAGCCCTCCCGCGGCACCGTCAGAACAACGAGAGCGGGCAGCTCTAGTTCTGGTGCCTTTTCATGTGGAGGGCCAGGTGGTCCGATCGGGAGAAGCAACGGCTACATACGGCGCACTGGAAAGGTTTGGCCCCCGTGTGCTTCCTGAAGTGGCGCGTTAGCTCGTCAGAGCGGGCGAAGCGCCAGTCGCAACCCTCCCATGAGCACTTGTATGGCTTTTCGCCTGCAAAAAAACACAGGCCAATACAGTTTGAGGGGAGAGCACCATCACAATTTCATAGGATATAAATAACATTGGCAAGAAAAAGGTATTTCCATTGAGTAGTCCTAATGGGCTGTACACAATAACATACAGCACGTCTATTATTATATGATTCAGAAACAAATTACACCACATCATCATCAAATTGGACATTTTTACATGTAAAAACCCCCCCCATGAATAATAATTATAATTTTATAAAATATTACAATGTTTTACAGAATAAATTGGTAAAGATTCGTTTTATGTTGAATTGATTAGTATATCTGTTAAATAAATAGCAATTGAACTGCATTATTTGGGCAGGTTGATTTCAACTAATGTTGTTTTTAACTAATGTTTTTGTCATGTATCAAGTTATACCATGCCATTATACCATACCATACCAGGGACATTATAACATTATAACAACTCAAAATACAGAGCTTGTGAATCACAATCAAATCACTGAATGTACAATTCTGTTTAGTCAACTTTATTGAACTATTGTATGACAGTAATGTCACACTGAAAATTGTGTGAACAACTCTGTTGTCTGTGTAACATTGCTGCTTATTAAAAGTCTTACTTACCTGTGTGAGTACGTAAATGGGCCTTCAAATGTGAGGACTTGGTGTATACCTTCTTACACCCTGACGAATAATACAATAAAAGGTTAGTATACATCATAACCTTTCCCATTAAACCTTATATCCATTATATGAACATTAAAGGGAAAGTTTATCCAAATTATGACTTTATTTCTTTTGTGGAACATAAAAGAAGATATTTTTTAAAACGTATCAAGTGTTTTTTCTCCATAACAAAAAGTCACAGAATTTCTTCAAAATATCTTCCTTTGTGTTCCACAGGAAAAAAACTAAGTAATTCAGGTCTGGAATGACATGAGGGAGAGTAAACAATGGGTCAACTATCGCTTTAACATCCTGGCCAGCTCTGACTTGTCCAGCAGCTTCATATTCAATGTCAAAAGGTTTTGTCATCGTGTCCTAAGCCTCTTAGTCCAACTTATAGAGCGGTAATTGCCAGATGATTAGTCAAGTCATTCCACAACATCTATTCAACAACGTTAAATCACCTGAATAGCCATTTAAGGCTGGGCTGTGTCATTTATTTGGAAAAAGCTGTGGCTTCCTTCTAAGACCTTGAATATCACGTCAAATAAAGTGTATACTATATTCACATACTAAAGTGTCTAGATGCTAAATTCAATCTTACCTGGTACATCGCAGTG